>JADDOH010003047.1:0-126268 GCA_016648135.1 Agrypnia vestita
TTTCGTCTCTGTGAGATATCTATAATATACACTAATTGATTAATAATGTCTCTGTGACATAAATCCAGCACTGTTCTGAAAGATTTGAACAAACTCAAAATATTCTGAATTGGCTTGTAAATACTCTTCCCACAAGCTTTTGGCTCATGTTATGGTGAGTATAATGTCATTAAAATATAAAAACATAGATTTAATTCATTATAAAAATCATAAGTGTGTATCTACTGTATAAATAAAATAAAAAATTTGGCAGTTGCTTTTGCAAAAAAATAAAGAAGTTTTCGCAAAAAAAAAACTGGGTTACCACTCAGTCGCCTGAAGAAACGCGTGAGAAAATACAATTAAAAAAAATCAATTGCGAACCACTTATAAGGAATCTAAATGAATGGGCCCGTCTGAGTAATTAATTAATTTAGGCTCCGCGACGCCGCTCAACACGTTGAGTGCCATCTTCAAAGCATAAAATATATAACCAAGGATAAATTATAGAAGTCTCGCGGAGACGAAGCTAATTTATATATGAGAAAAATATGTGGAAGTCTCTAATATGACGGCTCAGAGCTTACAACTTGTGTGAGCTGTCTTAAGTGATCACTCTACACAATGCAACGTTCACAATTCCATCGTAAATACACCCACACATTAAATTTTGAATGTTTTATATACAGGGTTATTTGGAAAACATTAATAACCTCGCAGGACTATATTTCTGCCATGATTATAAGTCGAAAATGTTCAAGCTATCATGACCTAATATCAATAGTTATGGAGATATGCGATATCAAAGTTTACATTTTTTTTTCAATATTTCTGACATTTTTTTTACAAAACGTTGAAGCATCATTACAGTAATTTATATCGATTACGAAAAATTCATTCGTTTCAATAAAAGTTAAATGAAATAATAAACACCTTGAAAAAATTCCAATTGGAATTTAAAGGTTTTTATTATTTTATTTGACTTGCATTAAAGGCAATTAATTGTTCATATTCGATATAAGTTACTGTAATGATGTTTCAACGTTTTACAAAAAATAAGTCAGAAATATTGAAAAATAAAAATACAAACTGTGATATCGCATATCTCCATAACTATCGATATTAGGTCATGATAGGTTGAACATTTGCAACTCATAATCAAGGCAGGAATACAGTTCTGCGAGGTTTTTAATGTTTTCCAAATAACCTTGTATATGTATGTTCGAATCAAGAACTTTTCATATACATATTAGGTCTCTGCTAGAGATATCTGTTGATTTTTTTCTCATTAACAAGTTATTGTACACAGCTTTCGTAACTAGTAATGATATCTCTGTATTTTATTTTTTAAAGTGGGTTTTTTTATCAATGTTCCTTTTAACATATATATGATATTCTTTCGAATTATAAAACATATCTATAAGAATACGCCTGAAAATGAATATTTTTAATTTTTAACTGCTATATAAACAATATTTTTATATGAAAGTATGTTCTAAGAACACATTTACTTTGTGTTCTAAGAACACACCTTTGGGGATGAATAATTTATCCATAAAGCTAATTTATATATGAGAAAAGTGGATGGAAGTCTCTTACACGATGGCTTATAATTTATAATTTATCCTTAATTATTTGATCATCCCTCTAGGGAAAAAATCCAGTTACTGTGTTCTTAGAATATACTTTCATATAAAAATATTTTTTGTATAATTTATTACTTACTCGCGTTTTAAATAATAATTACGGACTGCATCTCAACGTAGTAATTAAAAGCAATTTTCGCTCTGACAAAAAATACTTTTTCTTCGTAACGACATAGTAGTTGTAATGCCTGTTTAATTAAAACTTCATTGAACTACGCATTTTGAAAGAATCTACTGCGACACCAGGCAGAGCGACACTTTGAAGAAGTGGTAACTCAAGAATGTGCATTATATATTTGAAATGGTGAGTAAATGCGCGTAAGAAACATTTTTTAGCTTCTTTATGGGCGGCGCAGTGTAGTAAGTAGTGATGAAGGCTCTATAAATGTCGTCATGACGATGAGTTACGTCGAAAAATTGTTCAAAAAAAAGGTGTCGTCAAGCATTAGAGTTGGAGTAATATCTGCAGTCATGTATGCAAAATAGAATACCAATATTGGCATGCATTTGATGATTTCGCCGATAAAAAAAAAGTAACCCATAAAACCAAGTTTTTATTATACTCCCTTTCTCATTTACTAGTTGAAACCTTTTTTTTTTCGCTTAACCTACGTTGGGCTTCGGTCGGGCGACGCTACGTAAGGGAGTAATAAAAAATTTCCAAAAATCCAAAATTATACTGGAATCAGGTTTCGCGTCTACCAGATGCGTTAACTTTTTCATACAACTTAATAAGTTGTATGAAAAAACCATTCAAAATTTGAAAAATCCAAAAATTTTTTTTTTTTTTTAACAAAAATTTGATAGATCTTCTTGGTGGTCGCTGCGAGTCTGCTTGCAAAGTTTCAGCTCGATTGGATAACGGGAAAGGGGTTTAAAATGGATCCAAAGTTTTTTCGTCAGACAAGAAGACAAGCAGACGCCAAGAGTTAATATAAAGGGAGTAATGATTTAATTTTTATTCTGTTTTAGTGTTATTCTGTTATAACCATCTGCACATGGTTTAGTGATTATACTAAAAAATGTTGTCAGGTTTTCACGGCCGTTTAGATCTTACTTACAATAACGCCGTTTCTCCGCGGGGGTAGGCAGAGAGGGTAGAGCGCCACACTCTTATGTTCCGATACACAGCTCTCGCCTCATCCACATTCAAACAATTTCGCATACAAGCTCGACGATTGTTGAGGCTCCTAACTGGACCATCCTCCAGTATCTGGTCAATCTGATCATGCCACGTCTTCCGCGGTCGTCTTCTCTTTCTGGCGCCGTCAACACTTGCGTCATGTATTTTTCTTACCATTCTTTTCTCATTCATTAGCTCAACATGTTTTCCGTGGAAACTGCAGCTACCAACTACGTCTTCAATTCCCCACTGCAAAGGCTTCCTAGACTAGCAAACAGATACGAGCAACTTGACGTCTTTGCCAACAACTTTATAATATTCAAACATATTTTAAAAAGTGTATTGAAAGATTACTAGTATTTGTCAAATTAGACTTAAATAATAGATTTGTATTTGTTTTGATTGTTGTTTGAGTGAGATAACTAACTGTTATGTAACATTTTTATTATACTATGGCTTTCTAAAAGCTTGTGCTATTACTCTTTACTTTATTTTACTTTACTTTTTAATTTTTGAACTTTTATTATATTGTTTTCCTTAAGCTTCTGCTTTGTTATATACTTGATTTTTACTTTCCGTTATACTTATATATATATTTGTATTTGTATTTTGAGTATTTGATTTCCACTTTGTCATTATTATTTTTATACAGGGTTATTTGGAAAACATTAATAACCTCGCAGGACTATATTCCTCCCTCGATTCGAAAATGTTCAAGCTATTGTGACCTAATATCAATAGTTAAGGAGATGTGCGACATCAAAGTTTGCATTTTTTTTTCAATACTTCTGAATATTTTTTTGTAAAACGTTGGACTATCATTATAGTAACTCAAATAGAATATTAAAAATTCATTCCCTTTAACACAAGTCAAATAAAAAAATAAAAACCTTCGAATTCCAATTGGAAAACATTCCAATTGGATTTTTTTCAGAGTTTTTATCATTTTATTTAACTTGTATTGAAACAAATGAATTACTGTAATGATAGTCCAACGTTTTACAAAAAATAAGTAGAAATATTGAAAAAAAAATGCAAACTTTAATGTCGCATATCTCCTTAGCTACTGATATTAGGTCACAATAGCTTGAACATTTTCGACTCATAATCAAGGAAGGAATATAGTCCTGCGAGGTTATTAATGTTTTCCAAATAACCCTGTATATTTTTTTTCTTTAAACTATCGATTACACCTATTTGTTTGTAAAAGCCCTGTAGGGCGTTGATAAATAAATAAATAATTTTTAAAAATGCCCAAACCATTTGAACGTTTACAATCTTCTGGTTATAATTTTTTTGGGATATTCTGCCGCGTGTGTCGGCAACATTCTGGAACTAAATGAAGTTGTTCGGCATGGCAAGTGTTGAAACATCTGCATAATGCATAATTCATTTCAAACCCACCAAATTAATTCGGAAGACAATTCCAATTCCAGTTATTCTAGTTGTTTCTCGGTGAAGGCGATCTGAAAAAATATGGAATATTTGTTTGAAGTCTGGTTTGGGAGCTTCGTCGATGTCAATTTCACCTTTCGAATGATTGTGCGCGCGTTATAAACAAGTTAGCGAACGCTGAATTAACTACACATTAAAAAGAAAATAATAAAACTGGGCACCCGGGTAGTGATGGCTCTGTACTCACTACTACAATGTAGTACTACATTACATCGAAGTGCACACTTCGCACGTTTTGAAGCGTAGTGCACACTACAAACTACAAACACCAAAGTTATTGAAAGTATAAATTTCAAATGGTACACTTCATTTCAAAGCGAACACTACAAAGTACATACACTTCATTAAATTTTGGGGAAGTTGATGTAGATATATGAAGAAATCTCTGGAAACTGAAACAACCCCCCCCCCCATGGTTTGAAAAATTTTGGGACCCATAAAGAAATTTTTGGGAAGTTGATGTAGCTAAACGAAGAAATCTCTGGAAACTTTAATACTACAATTATTTTATTTCATTACTTCACTTCATTAATACTACAATTACTTCATTACATCACTTCATTAGGTCCCTTCATTTCGTAGTCTACAATTACTTCACTTCAAGTAGTTTTTACTACAATTCAATGTTTATTCAATGTTACAAAGTTTACAAAGTTTACAATTAGTGTTTGCAAAATAAATTAAGCTTTTTTCATTGTTGCTGAGAGTCTTGGCAGCAAGTAAACACTACAATTGATTTGATGCCCTGCCTGCTACACTAGTAGTTTACTGTATTATAGCAGACAGTTGTAGCGTAGACAGTTGTAGACAGTTGTAGCAGACAGTATAGCAGACAATTGTAGTGTACACTTTGTAGTCTTCAAACTGGTGAACGTGTGTGTGTTGTAGTCTTCATTTTGAAATGTAGTTTTTCCCTTCGTTACACCCGGGTGCCCGGTTGGTATGCACTTTTTACATGTTTTATTTTAGCTCTCTTTGCCGGTTGTTTTTGGTGGAACTTTGTAATTGATTTTTCGCCAACTTCCCGACTAGCTAGATCTCTCAAACTTTCAACATTTACCTACAGTGGATGACTGACTATACATTATTGAATCATTTTCGATATGATTTTGTCACTATTTCGATTAAAATTAATAATAATAGTCACTCGCAAGCCAGAGCCACAGAAACAGCTGAAGATTATGCCATTCGTAAAATTGTTTTAAACTTTAAAACAACGTGTAATATTTGGATATTAAAAAATCGATTACGAATGTGTACAAAGACAAGGTATAAAAGCAGTATTCAAATTGGTATTTATTTATTTGTTAATTAGTTAGGATCACCAGACTATATAATTAATGCTTCCTATATAGCCAGAACACCATTCTTTGTTAGGTTGTAAAAAATGAATAATTGTAAAAGTTTGGAAATTAAAAAAAAATGGAACTCGGGTATTAAGTAACTTTATAACATTACTTTCATCAACTCTTTTCCTCTTCTATCAATATTACCATTACAACCAGCTTTAAACCGGTAACTTCGGCTCAGTTGTTCTGTACCTAACCATTATTTATATTTGAATAGAAACAATGAAAGTTTCTTTTTAAAGTAGTCATTTTGATACTTCACCTACCAATGTTTCTCTTGAAACTTAAGTGGTGAAAAAATATAAAGTAGAGACAATAAAGGTAATATTATAAAATATCTATTAGATCATCATCAAGCTAAAAATCAGTTACCAATCATCGATATTAACAGATACAAATCACAAATTTCAATAATATTATATTTAAAATATTTTATGTTTTTTCGTCGTTGGTATAACATTTTCTTAGTTTAGTGTACTTTTTGAAAGGTTTACCCCCTCTTAGTTATTCAATGTCATTCATGAATTCGATTGTCTTTCTTAAATAAAAATAACTCTACATTTGTCGCATGTTTTGGTGAACTCGCTCATTTTTGTATACAACTTCGTATACCTATGTAATAGGTCGGTCCTAAAAACACACACAAGGTGAGTTATGTGAACGGGTGGGGACTTGATTTTTTTCAATCTAACATTTTACGCTGGTTAAATTTTTAAATAGCATTTAAACCTCTGGTTTGTGTCATCTGGGCTGATGTGGACCCTGCAATGGGATCCGAAACGTCGGCCAGAAAGGTCGTAATAACACGGCATAATAGCCCAGAAGCCACAAACCAGAAGATTCTGAGTGGCCGTGAAAACCTAAGAACATTTTTAGCATTTAAACCATTTTTAATGGCACCAATAGCATTCAGTCACTTATATTCAAACAAGGCTGGACTCTGGACTCTAAGAAGGCAGAGGTCTGTGTGATTGTGAGGTCATCAGTCATAAAAGAAGAATGGTTTGCAAAAATCCAGATCCAGTTAGAATCGCGGTTGGAATTGTTTAATTATAGGTATTAAATTTTGCAGCGAAGGCTGTATTAAGTAGAAAAATATGATAAATCACATGAAATTATTTTTCATTGGACAAGTTACGAATCGCAGAAATGTGGAACATTCACCATGACCCTGTTTTCAGACATGCATTATTAAGCTGATCAATCATCATGCTGGAAAGATCTCGCCAGTTGTCAAATTTGAAAAGCTTTTGTAAAAATATCCACAAATCTTTTACGCCTTTACAAAAACACTATAATTATACAATTATTATTCTATCATGGGTGGAAATGGCGAATGTTACAATTGTGTAAAGTGATCACTTAAGCCAACCATAAAAAGATAGGTCATAAGTCCTATTACACCCAAATGACTTCTATACCTACTTTCCCATAATTAATACAGTTTCGTCTCTGTGAGATATCTATAATATACATTAATTGATTAATAATGTCTCTATGACACAAATCCAGCACTGTTCTGAAAGATTTGAACAAACTCAAAATATCCTGAATTGTAAATACTGGTAAAAAGGAATTTAACAAAAATTGATAATAATATTTCCTGGCGTATCCTAGTGTAATGCAAGTATTCGGATGAATTTCATTACACACAATAAAGTATATTGCTCTCAAAATTCCGTAAAAAATCAATATAATTATTAATCTTTTTGTATATTGCTAGACTTTTTGGATAGGCTCCGATGCAATGTAATAAAAATGTCAGTGCCTAAAACTTCTTTTTTTTTGTAACTAGATACGTAAAACCAATTGAGTAGCTTGTTGGTCTTGTGGTTAGCACACTGGCCTCGTGATCCAAAGGTTGCGGGTTCGATCCTCCCTCCAGACTAGCAAGTTAGTCCTATTTTCATAGTACAAGCGCTTAGCTTAGTTTGAAAATAGTAAGAATATTGATGTGACACGTATTCCGTGTTCACATCTCTATTTTTTTAAAAAAAAAAAAAAAAATTTACAATTTGCAAAAAAATGTGCAAATTCTCAATAAAAAACTAATCAACTAACTCAAAAATAATGCATTTCTGTGGAAAGTTAGTTAGTTAATTAGTGAACATTTTTTGTAATTGATTCGATGAATGCACGTTTATCGCTCCGCATTTAATAATTTTTCCGTATTTTCTGTCATCAAAATGTTAATGTTTGGAATAATTAATAGATAGGAATAGATTAGTAATCTTCTAATTGACTCTTAAAGAAATGACGGTATTTTTGAAGATTTTTCGATACCCCACCGCTTTGAAACTGGAAATACTACCTGGACGTAATGCGACTACCGTTCTAGAATCAGCCGGTCGTACCACTAAAGGTTCTGATACACATGCTCATTAGTGGCACGTGAGCATGCGCAGTATTGACCTTCTTGAGCCATTTATTGCTATTTAGTAGCGTATGTGTGCGCACATTGCTTGTAATTAGCATGCTTATTACTAGCACGCTCAAAAATCAACCGCCGATTGATTTTTGAGTGTGCTCATTTGATTTGCGGGTAGAAGGGCTATCTTTTGAGCATGTGTGAAGGCTTGCTTATGAGCATGCTAATGTCATTTGCGGCTAGTATCGATTATCAATGCGATCTTCTCAGTCCGCGACAGATGAAACAAATATGGCGCGTTGGGGAGATGACAAAACATTACTTTTGGTGAATTGTAATTAGGAATCACGAATGTCTCTGGAATACTCGGTCACCGCCATGTAAAAATATTATAAAAAGAAAAAATGTTTATGAAACTTTATTAAAAAATGAATGAATTAAATCATACAATAAAAATTATAAAAACGAAAATCAAAAATGTGCGGATGGAAATCAGGAACTATTTTGATTTATTGGTTTTCAGTTTGCAAAGTTTCCATTTTGAACAAGAGCGTCTCTATTCTATGCCAGGAGCGTGCCAGTAATAAGCATGTGTGTTTGATAGTTAGCTTTGAGCGTGCTTATTCATGAGCACGCCTAAAATAAGCATGCCAATGACGAGCAAGTGTGTACAGTTGTTAGAGCACGCTAGTTTTGAGCACGCTCAAAAATAAGCACGTGTATCAGTACCTTAAATGTTCAGACTAGGACTAGCGCAATACTAAACCATGTGTGTCTCGTCTCTGAAGATGGTAACCTCCATCGTCCAAATGAAAAGATGGCTCTCCGCAACTTATGGGAACCAAATGTTCCCGCTGTCGGCGGAACATAATTACATATTTTCACCTCTCGTAAAACAATTCGAAATTAAATTCGCGGACAATGTAATTATCATTTTTATGAGTGCATTTGTATTTTTTTTTTCGCTTTTTCATGTCTGGGAACTGTGCAACAAGGTCGCCGGGCCCAGTTATTAGCTCGCCTTTTAACAATCGCCATTTTCCTACACAAGACAATATCCGAAAATAGCTGTATATTAATTTGCGTATGATTAATATAAGAGCAAGGGCTGCCAATACTGCACTGTGGTATTTCCGATATATACTTACTTACTTACTTACTTACCATCACGCCGTTTCCCCGAGGGGGTAGGCAGAGAGGATAGAGCGCCATACTCTTCTGTCCTGACATACAACTTTCGCTTCGTCTACATTCATACATCTTCGCATGCAAGCTCGACGGTTGTTCAGACTTCTAACAGGACCATCTTCCAGTATCTGGTTAATCTGGTCGTGCCACGTCTTCCGTGGTCGCCCTCTTTTTCTGGCGCCGTCAACACTTGCATCATATATCTTTCTTACCATTCTTTCCTCATTCATTCGCTCAACGTGCCCAAACCACCTGAGCGACCCTATTTTTATTCTCTGTATTATGCTACGATCAGCTTTACATTCATTCCTAATATCTTCATTCTTTACTCTATCATACATGGATTTACCACACATACGTCTAAGGGACCTCATCTCCACTGCCAGCTCCAGGCTTCACTTCCATACATTAGTGTCGGTACCAGAACTCCATTATGTACCGCCAGTTCTGCCGTACGTTATGTACGGCAAAACTGGCGGTACATAATGGAGTTCTGGTACCGACACTAATGTATGGAAGTGAAGCCTGGAGCTCCGATATATACATTTATGAATAAATATTTATCTTTTAAATATGGATATCACTTACCGTATTTGCTATCAAACAGTGGACATTGCTGTCTTTGCTACGATGTTTCAGTCTAAAATCGACATCAATCGTCACGTTAGTATAAAGCGGCCATTTTGTCACGTGACGCATCCCTGGGGGTTGATTGGTTCAAGTGTTTTAATAGTTACATTTATGTTTGCTACTTTCTAAAGAATAATATATTATACTGTTGTATTTTGCTATTACTTTGTGGTTATTCATTATGAATATAATTAAACTAGTTAACTTAGTTTACACCACTAAAATTTATTTGGTAAAACCAACCGGTTTCGGAAACGACGTTCCTTCATCAGGGTATACCCAATACTAATTGAACTTTACAAAAATTATAAACAATCATACTTCAGTGTTAAGTGTCCAAATGGGGGTAAATAGTGGGGGGTGCGAAAGAAGCAGGTGTATAATATATTAATAATATATTAATTTAAATAAAAGTAAGACACTTTGTATAAAATCACTCTTAATTGAATAAACAGCGTGTTTCAGGGCAATCGTCCCATTATCACGATACGACGCCTACTAAAAATTAAAATTCGAAGTATAGACATTAAAAAAAAAGCAAAAAATAAATACAAATTTGAGAAAGTATAATATTCTATTTTCTATTATCACTTTTCCTAATTTCTAATTTATCTAACCCTATGTATGTAATCCTATGTTATTTATGAATATTCTCAAGTTTCCGAATCGATCTCGAACTCATCGAGCTGTATCGATCGAAGATCGCATAGAATGTTCGTCCTTCTTTCTCTTTGCAGTTAATAATTTCGCATTCTCCTCTTACTTTTCGATAAACTCATTAACATAAACATCATAACCTCATAGGGCGATATATTTCCGTGACGTCTGGAAAACAATAATTATTTGCAAAAAGGACCTTGTTTTTAATAATATTCAATTTACTTCAGTAAAACCTCGTTAATTTGAAATTGCGACCCAAAAAAACATTTCGAATTGCGCGGAACCCCGTTTTCGCCAAATGTGATACCGCAGCTGTCATCCATAACCTCATCGGACGACATTTCCGCGACAAGATATGCGAGTCCCGGTGTGTGCACGTCAATTGACCGCGTCATTGTCCCCGAAACATGAGCGTAGATGTTGATGCGACATGTCGAGCGGAATGTTTCGCGATTTGTCCCCTAGTGAATACATGTCTTAAGCCGCGGGTTGCGAAACCGGGCCGGTCACTCGCATTGTGTCTGTAATCATGGCGCGGCTGGTGGATTTCTTCCGCCCCACTCCTCGGGCCGGCTCCAACTTCCACCGGAGGAGACGCCAGCTGACCAGGGCGGCCCTGCTTGGCCGGCCATCACCGAGTTTTGAAACCATCGCCATTAAACCATTAAAAATTACTTTGATAAACTCAAAAGGCCTATTGAAGCGGAAATAAAATAACTTAAAACTTAAACAAATTAACTTACAGATACTGCAATTCTATATTGCAGTATCTATACAGGGTTATTTGTAAAACATTAATAACCTCGCAGGACTATATTCCTGCATTGATTATGAGTCTAAAATGCTCAAGCTATTATGACCTAATATCTATAGTTAAGGAGATATGCGACATCAAAGTTTGCATTTTTTTTAAAAATATTTCTGACTTATTTTTTGTAAAACGTTGGACTATCATTACAGTAACTCATATCGATTCCGAAAAATTCATTCGATTAAATACAAGTCAAATAAAATGATAAAAACCCTGAAAAATTCCAATTGGAAAACATTCCAAGGTTTTTATTTTTTTCTTTGACTGGTATTAAAGAGAATGAATTTTTCATATTCGATATAAGTTACTGTAATGATAGTCCAACGTTTTAGAAAAAATAAGTCAGAAATATTGAAAAAAAAAATGCAAAATTTGATGTCGCATATCTCCTTAACAATTGATATTAGGTCATAATAGCTTGAACATTTTCGACTCATAATCAAGGCAGGAATAGAGTCCTGCGAGGTTATTAAAGTTTTACAAATAACCCTGTATATTAGGTGTACCCATAAGTAATTAATTATTTATGCGGCACCAAAAAAACGAATTTAACTACATTTAATTTTATTTTTAATCGATTTAATCTCCATCGTATCTAGGATTTTTTGCCGTCTTGTTGGTAGACTTTTAAAGAAAAATATGCTTCTAGGTGTTTTTAAAGCGTCATTATCAAACCTTACCGGGCGCCCACTTCGATCGCTATCAGACAAGTCAAAATCACCATCGGAAAATTTTCTAAACCAACGTTGGCACTTATTTACTTTCAATACGCCTCCATACACATCACAAATTTTCTTTATTGCAACCGTTGCATTAACATTTTACAACAGAGTAATAAAAAATTTTAAATTTAATTGTCACAAGTCTATTGCGTATAAAACACGTCTTTACACTTTACTGAGCTTGACTGAAGCAAACATTCCACACCAAAAATAATTGATTACTTATGGGTACACCTATTATTATGTAGGTATATTTCTCTATATATGCAATAAAAAAAATATGTTTTTTTTTAACATTCTGTCACAGAGTAAAAAATTGTAAAGAGATGAACAAACCTCCGTTTATGAGAGGGTATGGATCAGAGCAGAAGTATGTCAACCTTGCGTCTATTTATTCAATACATTACAATAATTATTTTAAGTGATACTGTTTTATAAATTTCATATGTATGTATTTATTATTTATCAGGGGCGTGCAGTGACAACAAGAAGCATGACTTTTTCCTAAGCATATATTTTGAAAAGAAACCGAAATAAGAAATATATCTCGTAACATTCAAATCACAATAATTAACATTTTATTCATTTTTAAATATTCCATATTCTGTCAGATAAATATTTAATTTCGATATTTTTTCCCAAATATACGGTTAAATAAAAGTCATGCTTATTGTTCCCACTGCGCGCGCCTTGTATTTATGTATACGTATACATTTGTAAAGATCGTGCATGCTGATATATATTTACATATATAATGTACACTGTTATCTAGATATGTATAAGATTTTCATTTTATTGTAAAAAGTGTAAACCGAAGAAATAAAATAAATAGATAAATTCTAGGTTCAAGATGAATATTTAGGTTTGTTTGCTTGATTTGATAATTATGAAAAACATATTCAAGGGTTGCACGAATTAGATATCGAACCTTCCCTTAAATTTCAAAGCTATTTATTCTTCATGACTTATACTAAAAAATATAAGTCACGAAGGCTTTGAAGGAATATTATGATAAATGTTCTGAAATTCGACCAGCGGTCAGAAGACCGATTCTAAATTCGCTGTCAGTTAAGTATATTATGTACACATGATTTATCTGTTATAGGACTGATTATTAAAACAATTTTAAACATCACTTACATTGAAGGATAGAAAACATAAATGGTGTCTAGAACTAGATTCAGGTAGAGGATGGAATATTTAAACAAAAATGATGATAAGATCTTTTTAAATTAAACGCATTTTTCACGTAATTTAAAATAAAATTGTGTGATTTATTTATTCATATAACGGGACAACACGCTGTTCTCGCTTCTCGCCACTCCGCCGAGCACACCGCGTAATAATAAAATCGTTATGTCATTTCGAGCCTACAAAAATACACGCGGCACAGAGTTTCGCGCTTGCCCAACCGCCGATGTCCCGGGGCGTTCAATTTTCATAAGTCGTAAATTTCCATACTCGGTAGAGAACAGAGTCGTGTGCCTAATACGATTGCTCCCATTCAAGTCGAACGGGCTGCGGTGGAGTTTTACTGCTCAATAGTAATGGGTCCGCTCTGTACTCACTACTACAATGTAGTACTACATTGAAGTGCACACTTCGCACATTTTGAAGTGTAGTGCACACTACAAACTACAAACACCAAAGTTATTGAAAGTATAAACTTCAAATAGTACTCTTCATTTCAAAGCGAACACTACAAAGTACATACACTTCAAAGTTATCGAAAGTATGAGAAACATACTTTAAATAGTGCATTTTTTACGTGAAATTTTTGGAAAGTTGATGTAGATATATGAAGAAATCTCTGGAAACTGTAACAACCCCCCCCCCATGGTTTGAAAATTTTTTGGAATCAAATGAAGAAATCTGGCTAGCGACCTTTTCTTTTTTTGTTAGGTCGCCAAATGTTACTGTGGAGAAAATATCGTCAATTTATCTTAAATATTTTTCTCGTTGACATTTTTTATTTTATTTGGGAAAAAAATATTAACTCACTAGTACTACATTACTTCATTTCATTATACTTCACTTCATTAATACTACCAAGGACGGCATATGTCCAGGCCTCACTTCATTAATACGGACAAATTAGTGGGTGCGGCATGAAAGACTGGACGTGCATGAAGGACGCACAAGGACGGCATTTGCGTGACTGCACTTCATTAATACTACAATTACTTCATTACATTACTTCACTTCATTAATACTACAATTACTTCATTACTTCACTTCATTTCGTAGTACTACAATTACTTCACTTCAAGTATTTTTTACTACAATTGTAGTGTACACTTTGTAGTCTTCAAACTGGTGAACGTGTGTGTGTTGTAGTCTTCATTTTGAAATGTAGTTTTTCCCTTCGCTACTGCTCAAGGAGCACTTCTAGTCTAGCAAATGTTATTTCTGCAATGTCAACGATTTCTTACTGGCGTGATGTTATTGGGGTAAATTGCAATGCATACTAAATTTATGAGTTGCTATTTTAACCTGGACAAGACAAGATAAATCATAATCTAGGTACAAAGAGTAACCATTTGAAATGTTGCTTCAAATTGACTTTTATACTGACAGCAATTTTCTCTTCAATATAGTATTATAGTAAGATTAAAATATAAACAGATGGTAAGATGTTAATTTAAACTAAATTATAAAAAGGTCTATATGCATATTATAGATATCTCACAGAGACGAAACTGTATTATTATGGGAAAGTAGGTATAGAAGTCATTTGGGTGTACATAGGACTTATGGCCTATCTTTATGGTTGGCTTAAGTGATCGCTTTACACAATTGTAACATTTGGGGATTTAGGGGAATGAAAATGGCTTTGTACAGGCCGCATGGAAAGGCGCTTACAACTCATATGTGAAAGCTTTCCACGCAATTTGAACATATATACAACTTCCAAAAAATGAATAAGCATGGTATATTCTATCATGGGTGGAAATGGCGAATGTTACGATTGTGTAAAGTGATCACTTAAGCCAACCATAAAGATAGGTCATAAGTCCTATGTACACCCAAATGACTTTTATACCTACTTTCCCATAATAATACAGTTTCGTCTCTGTGAGATATCTATAATATACACTAATTGATTAATAATGTCTCTGTGACATAAATCCAGCACTGTTCTGAAAGATTTTGAACAAACTCAAAATATTCTGAAGGTCTATATGCGTTATAAACAGGTCTAAATTCTTAATAGTTTTGGGAAAAAAATGTTATATTTCAGTTGCACTTTAATATTTGTTAATATTTTTGAACAACTGATATTAGAATATGAAAAAAAATCTGTTAATACTAGCTAGTTCAAAAGAAAAGACTACAGATGTCTCTTGCATAGTCCATTCAAATTAACGATAGATTCTCAGATTTTAATAATAATAACGTGCGGGTATTCTAACGATGGAATTGGTGAACGTTGGATTGTACGTTGGAGTGATCACTTAAGCCAGCTCGTACGGGTTGTAAGCTCTGGGCCGTCGTATAAAAAGAATTCCACACACATTTTTATATTCATAGCTCGCATTTACGAACGCAAAATTTTTGGTAATTCATAATTTGCAATTCTGTTGTCAGAACTTCGACGCTGGTGTAGAATTGAAGAGATTTGTCTTTGACTCGGAAGTCCACACCGCAGTCACAACAGAGCGCCAGCCATCATTTGACATATCCTCCGTGGTCCAGAACGAACATTGTTACAAAGAAAATATGTATTTTGTTGTTTTCAACACCCCCCAAATAAACAGTGATCGCCACACAATAATGAAAAAGACAAATTCTTAGAAATGATTAAACAAAACGACCGTAAGTTACTACTATTCTAAATTTCAATTCAATTTAATTTCATGCTTGTATATGGGCCATTAGTCTGTTACGGATTAAGGAATTAATTGTATAAGATAACATATTCCAAATCTGTCGCTGGTATATGTCTTTTTATATAAGTTTGCAATTGAGTTGGTGTGGGTACAGTGCGTAATACCCACACTAACTCAATTGCAAGCTTATATGAAAAGACCTACGAGACTTCGCGTATTTTTGGATTAGAATACAAAAGGTACCTACTAAACTATGTTTAGAAATTACGTTTGAAAGATTTATTCATTTCCCAACTCACCACCGTAATAGTTTATGACGTCAAAGGAAAAGAAAGTTGATCTTTTTGTAAGAATTTATCTTAATTAATTAATCATCCCCATTAATTAAACATGTTTGCTTGCTAGAATATTCTGTTCAATTATCGCACCTAAGTAGGCACGGCGCTCGATATCTGTCACTTCGAATTAATCTGCGCGTTGGTAACACTGTGGTTTCTAGTGTTTAACGGCTGCCTAAGACGCGTATAAATTACAAAATACGTTGGTTTTTCGAACCTTCTAGATTATTCTATATATTTCTAGTATTTTCGACAATATTCCCGTTGCTTGCAGACTGTTTGTAGATGATTGTTACGGAGTGTTCCAGAGATTTCGATAGTGCGCGAATTAATCCGGGTTTTAGTATCTGGTTACAATACGAACGCGCTATTCTGAATAATATAATGTATAAATATGCTACCTGTGTGCACTTGTCACACTGTCAGCTGCTGGTCCATTGTGATGTTTCTTGGAGTAATTCTAGAAGCCGAGTCGTGGCTGCAAAACCTAGACAAGCAAGAATACATCAATAATATGAAGTATCAACCTATTCAGATTACACTCGTTGTGCAAACAAATCAAATATCTTCCGTATACAATTTTTAGGTCATAATGTCCATACTTCTGATGCAGGCATCACAATTGCATTAACGATTCTGTGCATTTACATGCATTTAATATATTTATGACGCAAGTTCTCCGAGATTAGCGAACGTACATGTAGACATCATGATATTACTGTGATACGTTAATAAAATTACAGTTAACTTCTTTTATCACCGACAGCAATAACAACTTGAAGTAATTAATTATTTTATTTGCTAATGAACCTTGATAAAGTATTTTAAATTTATGAACATTATTTATGTAAATAAAATTTAAGTGGCTTGTTGGTGTAGTAGTCATGACGCTCGCCTAGTGATCTGATGGTCGGTGTTCGAGCCCCATTCCAGGACATCATCAAGTTAGTCCTATTCTCGTAGCACAAGCGTTTCGCTTGTTTTGAGAATAGTAAGAATATCTTTGCGACACGCATTCCGTCCTCTGTAGATAATAATAAAAATAAAGCTAAATTACACTACCGAATAACCGAAAAATATAATATATTTCTAATAACTATATTTTTACTACTTTATGATGATATTTTGATTGAAGGGTATTTTATTGATTGTTTACCTAAAAAAATTTAAGAACCCAACACGCGATTTAACAAAAACAGTAAGAAAGGTAAAGCTGAATGAAGAAAAAAATTAGGAAAATATTCATAATTAGCATTAAATTATATTACAATTCCAACTAATGTAGAATCAGAGAGCTTTCTCTGTATTTACTCTAAATATGAATTGTTAAACATTTATTTTCAAGGACTGCTTTTAATTCTTCTTTTGTACATAAATAATCGGTGGGTAATACTGTAATATTTCATATTCATTTAATGGTATTTTTTTAAATTGATTGTTTTTTACGATAAAGCCATAACGATTACCTTTTAACACCTCCATAATAACCGATAAACTACCCATTTACCGGTAAAGTTATCTTTCTGTAATTTATCGTGCCTTATTAGGCAGCTCATTTGCATTACAAAGAAGGTCCAAAATTTAAGTAGTTGGTCCCTTAAACGCAGAACGTCGCAACCAAAATCAAAAAGGTAAATGGAGTAGCTCCGATAAGCAGGATAATAATATAATAGTATTTCTTCTTCAAACACAGCAAAATTAATTTGTGGTGACATTATAATTATATCATTGAAAGATTTGGCAGATACTTCGTGGTGCAACATTATAATTTCAAATATGTTTTATTATACTTTGTAATACACACACAATATGAGTTATTAAATTACAACTATAGTTTGGAGAGGAGCAGTCCCTCTCATCATCAGGTATAGATAATAACTAACTTAAATACAAAATTTATCAATCTAATTGGGTAGGTCAGGGGGGTCAGGGGGGCGCGCGGCAGGGAAGGGTATTTTTTTCCCCGAACAGCTCTAGGAGTGGTGAAGTGGACTGAAATGTGATATTATTTATTAATGTGTTTCCAGAATTTAAATTTTTTAGGATTTCAACGGTTTCCAAACTATTCATTATCCATCGTCTATGAGGAACCGAGTGGAGTAATTTTAATTTGTGACTATCGAAAGAATGATTGGTGTTAATTATATGATTGGCAAATTCGGAGAAATTGTTATTTTTTAAGCAGCGGCGATGTTCTTTTATGCGTATATTTAAGTTTCTAGTGGTTTGGCCTATATACTTTTTGTCACAATCTCCGCAAGTTATTTCATATATCCCACTTTTCTCTAACATACCTATTTTTGTTTTTGAATTTAGAAGAATTTTACCAATTATTGTTTGTGTAATAAGCTGGTCTAATATGAGTAGGGAAGCAATTTGTAATTTTATTAGAAATCGGACTATTATAAGAAATGAACTTTTTATACACCACTTTTTTATTGAAAAAAAAAATCCATTTTATTGAAATAGGTAAAACGAAAAAATTGTTTATAGGGACATGACATACTGTTTTTAGATTTATATGTTTTTAGTAAATAACTTTCACAGCATAATAGGCCGTTATATCAACTTGAATTACAGTAATCTTTCATGTAAACCATCGATTATTGCGTTTTTCACCAATCACATAACCTATTTTCATAAAAACCTACGGTTTTTGGTTCAGACATCTAAATATAACAATTTTGTTGTCTGTCTGACCCGTAACTCTGTGACTTTCTTAAACTCACGGCTAAAAAACGAAATTACACGGCTGAAGTAAGACTTGAACCTCGAACGCGCTGACGGCAACTAACCAATATAGCCACCACCGATGCCCCATCGCCCTTCAAAAATTTACTATATATGCTACACATTGTAAGAGCAGGGCATATCTAAGACGCCAACCATTAATTAACGTATATAATTAATACACATTTATATTACTTTTAAATGAGAATTTATTCTCGTGTTTAAAAGTGGGGGCATTGTCATACATGTATATATATATTATTAATGAAATCTTTAGTGTAAGACATTAGATTAAATAAGTAAGATATAGAAAAAGAAACATTAGATTAAGTTATAAAAATTAAGACGTTAAATTAAGTAAGTAAGATATAAACAATACAATAATACAAAAATGTGAGACATTAGAATAATGCCTTATTTTAATGTGTAATAATAATAAATGATACTTAAATTATGTTCCGTGATTTTTCACGGGTGTACGGCTAAAGGACATTTAACAAATGATCGCTCCGCAGCACTGCACGTAAGGTACTAATAGGTCACCGCCCACTCGGGTGAATGGCACCCAAAATAGTACTGACATAGTGTGCGTTTCACACTCAACCAAATGAAGCCTAAGTAAAACCATGTCGGGGAGTGTGATTTATACGAACGTAGTAAAAAGCTAATTGCAGTGGCGTGCGAACCATGGAATCAACAATTATTTTTAACACACGCACTCACACAAGTAGGTAATCATTCTTGAATTCCATCACCTTTAAATTTTTATTGCCTGTTTATTTACGAATATATCTAATTCACATATACCTACTAATTATCTAAAGTCGTTTATTTATATTTCAATAAACAAATATAACCTAGATATATATATATATATATGTTAGTTCTAACTACTTTGGGGGTAACCCGCGTCAAATTCTGGTCGTCAGGACCAGTCGTCTGCTGACGTTTCGAACAGATCTCACTGTTCATCTTCAGGGCGCCTTGTCGTAAATTGCCTTCAGGGCGCCTTGTTGTAAATATACGGATTACTAGAAGCCGAGCAAAAATCGTTAACGGCGTCGCTGGAGAAACCCACTCCTCCACAAACACGTGACGCAGAATTTTTCAAACTTTCACTTGACGGTGAGCTCCGGACCCAAACGGTTGTACGCTTTTTGGAGAAGCAGCTCATCGACAAGGCGCCCTGAAGATGAACAGTGAGATCTGTTCGAAACGTCGGCAGACGACTGGTCCTGACGACCAGAATTTGACGCGGGTTACCCCCAAAGTAGTTAGAACTAACACATATTGTACCCGTGAAAGCCTTCGATTTAACATATATATATATATATATATACATATATATATATATATAGATATATAGATATAGATATAGATGATTCTATAGATATATATATATATCGATATATATATATATATACATATATATATATATATATATTATATTATATATCTATCTAGGTTATATTTGTTTTACAACATTACATTAAGTTGTTTGTTGTAAAACAAATATTATTCACGAATTCAAAAAAATATTATAATTGTGTTCTATAACGCCACTCTGGGACAGGCGTAGCCTAGTAGAGTGGCATAATCCACAAATCTAACAACAACAAAAAATTGTGCAATCTTATCTTATATTTTTATTGTTAAATTATTTTTAAGTACCTATGTATTGTAAACAAGGATTTTTTAAAATAAATATATAAAAATAAAAAATATATGTAAATACTTCAATATGTTACAATTGAACTAAAAATTGTAACCGAAGTAAACAAGTCAATTAAAAACAAAATTAAAAAAATGGATAATCGAAACACAACAACATCTGATATCCTTATAAATTTATATTGTAATCATCATATATCTATCATTCGAAACACTATTTAGAAAGTTAGTTATTAATATTAATCACTAGTTACTAATTAATATAGTTTTTATTGAGTTTTAGTCGTGTGTAAATCATAACTAACTAGTCATCTCCCGAAGTAAAGGTTTATATGTATATACGTTTTTAGGATTTAATATACTTTTAATGTACGTAATATATATTATACTTTGTATATTTTCTTTTGGGATTTAATAAATAATAAATAATAATAATATTATAGATGTGTCATAGAGACGAAATTATAGCGCCGCCTAGGATACTAAAAACGATTTTTTGGCCGCGGCCTGTCGATTGATGCTAATATTTTATTAATTATTATAAAAAATGTACAGTTTATTGCTTTTATATAATAACAAAAGTCTATCTAAGTCAAAGCCCTAAAAAAATTACAGCCTAGAGTATACATTCTGATATAAATAAATAATAAAAACCCACATTTTCGTAAAAAAAAAAACGCCGAAATATGCATTTGCAGTGAATGTTCCGCCTTAAGTATTCGATTGGAGTGGAAGGAGGACCAATGCGTTGGGGTATTATCTAATGATCATAAAACGATCAAGACGTTTAGTTAGACTTAACAAGTTGTCAAATAATATCTGTTACGTTACCACGACTACTGTCGTTACGCCTACGGCCAGAAAGGCACTGTGCCAGGAAACTACGCATCAAAGGAGACAAGTCCACAGCTTAACCCTGAATAGCCCCCTGGGGTAACAGAGTATTGGGTTTTGGGGTATCTGAGCGACCTCAGCTTTTGAGATTTTTTGTGTCTTCTGTATTCCGCAATGTTTTTCTTGTGCGGGCGTGTTTTTTGTGAATTAGGCGTGTGAGTAACAAAGTTTCGTGCAATAAAGTATCTAAATTCATTCGTACGCAATTGTTATATGCATATATAATATATTGCAAGTAATCAAGGATTTTACAGAAGACTGCACGTTTTACAATTAATTTGAAATTTCTAGAAATGTTTAAGAGTCATCCGATCATGCTCGAAGCTTCGCGAAACGACATTCCCCTACATAAGGCGTGACAGAACCGATACTCAGAACATTTTTTGTTGTGACGTTTCAGCCATTACACAGGTAAAGCGAAACCAGAGACTTAAAACGCAGCGGCGATTCAGTGTGGTTAGCCAAATACCAGCGACAATAATTAAGGGAGTATCTGACGGGCGTTTGGAAGTAAGTGCGATGAGACATGACGCTGATTAGACGAGGAAAGAAAGAATTATCACTGCTGGCTGTAGCTGTCTGATGATTAAAAAGTATTTTTTATAATGTCAATTTTTGATAGATGTATATGTACCTAGATATTTGTGTTGAAGCATGGACGCTGAAGGTGACTACTATAAATCGCCTAGTTGCGTTCGAAATGTGGATACATCGTAAAATGTTAAGAATATCTTGGACTAACATGACTAGTAATATTGAAGTTTTACGTAGAGAAAATACAAAGAGACAGTTACTTAACATAGTAAAGCTCCGTAAAATTTCATACTTTGGTCATATAATGAGAGGCGAAAAGTACTCCATCCTTCAGCTCGTCATGAAGGGGAAGATTGAGGGTCGCAGAGGGGTCGGAGGGAGGCGGCATTCCTGGCTTGGAAACATCCGAGAGTGGACCGGGATAAGAAGCGTGGAAGAGCTGTTCCGCACTGCCCTGGACAGGGAAACTTTCTCTCAGATGATCGCCGACGTCGGGGGGACCCGACAGGGCACATGAAGAAGAAGAAGAAGATATTTGATGTATTTTCTAAGAGACAAGTGTTGGTGCTAGTTTGAATGCATATTTTTTTAAAGTTACTTAATTATTGTAAGCTGAAAATAAGAATATTTTGAGTATGTTCAAACGTATGAGAAGAAACATCATTAATCACGATATATTATAGATGAACGTTACATTGTGTAAAGTGACTACTTAAGCCAGCCTTACGATACGTCTTAAATCCTACGAACACCCAAATAGTCTTCCATACCTACTATCCCATAATAAAAAAATAGCTTCGTCCCTATGAGACATCTATAATATATCTTGATTAATGAAAATAAGGTATTGTGAAAGGTACTATTACTATTGCTGTTAGTGGTTGTAATAACAATTATACAGGGTTATTTGTAAAACATTAATAACCTCGTAGGGCTATACTGCTGCCTTGATTATGAGTCGAAAATGAAAAATTCATTCCCTTCAATGCAAGTCAAATAAAAAAATAAAAACCTTCAAATTCAAATTGATAAACATTCCAATTGGAATTTTTCAGGGTTTTTATCATTTTATTTCACTTTTATTGAGACAAATGAATTTTTCGTAATCGATATGAATTTCTGTAATGACGGTCCAACGTTTTCCAAAAATAGGTCAGAATATTGAAAAAAAAATGCAAATTTTGTTGTCACATTTCTCCATATTAGGTCATAGTTGCTTGAACATTTTTGACTCATAATCAAGGCAGGAGTATAGTCCTGCGAGGTTATTAATGTTTTACAAATAACCCTGTATAGTAACGATGTTGGGTTTGTTTCTGTGAATATATATTTTGGTGGGGTTCGTTGTCACCCCAGGGAGTAACGACGACGATTCAAGCAATCCAGGGTTAAACGAAAAGGCTCTCAAACGAAATGAAATAGTTTCCGTCTGAGTCACCAAGTGCGCTCTGTTAATGCAACCCGGAATCACTATCCATAGTAATTATATATATATATAGAGTTATTAAATAACGCGTTAGCCTTTTAGTCGATGCATACTCAGCCGGTTCAAGGACTGCGGTAAATACATAGGTACCTACCTATGTATTTACCGACACCGCATGTGTGGGTACTATGCCATTTATAATATTTATATTACTTCATTCATATTCATTTTACGTCCAGCAATGAGGTACCTTCCTGGCTCTCTTAATGTATAGTTAAATTACCAATTATTGATTGCGGAAAATTTTTACAAAAAAGGGAAATGTTTTTTATGCGGTTATCGTGTTTTCTTCGCAGTTTTATCCAGCGGAAAAATATTTATGGTACTATGCAGATTTATACCCGTACATTAAATTTAGCGGGATCAAAAAGAGTGACCATATTTTTTAAACAAATAATATATATAAGAAACGAAATCATAGAATTGCAGTAAGACTCTGAATGGCTTCATAAAATGAAACAATTTTAGCAAGTTTTTTTTTTCTGTTAGAATAGATTAGATTAGGTTCAAATCTGCACCTTGCAACGGAATCCAATCTTTTTTTCTTTTTTTTTATTTAAAATATAATAGAAACCTAAAAGGTTTATGGATAACATTTTTACATGATTCAATATAGGAATATAATAATAGTATAATTTAGATACAAAGTCATTTTTTTATAGTTGGCCGAGTTTTAGCATTTTTGTCACATCTGTTTTGAATTTGTCAGTGGTCAGTTGTTTGGTCTGTTGTGGCAGGTCGTTGTATAGTTTTAATCCGTTGCAAATTAGTCGGGATTGTCCTGTTTTTGTTTTGGCGTATGTTATATGATAGTTTTGAGCCAATCTAGTGTTGTATTGGTGTTTTTCGTGTATTTTGTGTAATTTTATGTCTTCGTCTTGTATTTCGCCAATTGCTAGTCTGTGAATGATTTTAAGTGTTTCGATTTTTGTAATGCTTTCGATGTTTAATTGTTGTGTTATACGGTATACAGTTTCAGTTGGTGTCCGGTATTTCAGATCATAGACCTTCAAGGAAGATCGTGTACATACGGCAAGATAACCCAGAATCCAAGAAGATTTCTAACGGCCACGAAAACCTTTTTAATGTTGAATTGTTTAGTAGAATAGATAAAAATACATAATATGTATAAAAACATATTAATACATCGGGGATTTATAGCTGATTTTAGCATTGTGAATAGATTTCTGATATGATTTGGCCATGTAGAATGAAAGAATGAGGAGAGATTGGTAACAGTGACAGTAGTGTTGGTGTCTGCGATACCGGTTTTCGGTAAACCGGTAAATATGGCTATTATGGAATTATTTTGAATCATTATGGAATTATCAGAAAATAATTTTCAAATTACCGATAAATTATTTTTCACTTTTAAATACTTATTCTTTATAAGTATGATTTTGTATGAATACATTTGCAGAAAGCACGATCATTCAATGTTTTGTTTTATAATTTGTATACCCTTAATTTCGTGTTGTATCCGAGACTAATCATCGCAAAAACCACCAGTCAAGCTTACCGTACTTTGTTGATTATTATTATTATTTATCCCTTGGCGGCTACTCTGTAATCCAGCAAATACTTTTTAATATGCTTAGAATGATGGATGCATAATATAACAATGCTATAATTAATAATAATTGAAAATAATTGATTCTTTAGATTTTTAGCGAAATTTAAAATAAATTAAATTTTAATAATATTTTTATTAAGTTCTACGGGTTAAGTATTTTTAGGTGTTACAGCTGTTTCGGCTTGTAAGGCCATTATCAAACAGTGGTTATACCACGTACAAACGACTTATTTATAAAATTTTAAGTTACCCCTTCCCCTTTGGAGTAATTAGATATTTGTGGTGAAGCCCTGTATTAATGCATTAAAAATACTTAACCCGTAGAACTTAATAATAATATTATTAAAATTTAATTTATTGTGAATTTCGCTAAAAATAAATATGGAGTTCTATAAATTAAACACCAAAACCATAAATAGATTCTTTAGATTATAATAAGTAACATTTGTGTACTAAATACCAACATGTAACAACTTTTTTATTATTTTTTTTTTCAATTTCTTGTTTTACATTATAATACTGTTTATTATAGTGGTATTAAATTCGCAGTTATACTGATTTATTTGGTAATGCGATTTTTCAGAAAATTTTCATGTCCTTGTGTTAAGGGTATCAGAAATAGGGGAAATGACCAGGTAACCAAATATGAAAGAGGGTTCTGTTAGAATCCTCGACAATAAAGCTTGCGTGACAAAGTGTATAAATTTTGATGAGTCCATGTCATAGCCATGTGTCCGTTTATGATATTAATAGGGCATAACAATAAACAAATGACTAACGTCCACAATATCTAGCTTTGGACTTCTGAAATTTGGACACTCTAAAGAGAAGGAAAGGAAAAAGGTTATCGAAGAATACTTCGTTGAATATTTAGCCTGGTAAACAGAGCTCAGGATCCAGCAAAGACAGTGCTGACCAGGAATCTAGAGGAGTGGTGACTGGTCTAGACTACTCTGGAGGGACGATGTCGTAGACGACGTCAAAAAGAAACTGGCAATCAACCACATTAGACAGGGACAGTGGAGACAAATCAAATGCAATCAGGGTTGATGATAATGTTGATTACGACCATGACTACGATGAAGTCATTAAATGAAAAAGTTTTACTTGTGGTGCAACGTTCTGTAATTTTTATGACCAAACTTTTTCCGCTCATCAATCATCTTTAGTTGATGGCAGGGACTGCACCTATGTAGAGTAGAGTCGTGATAAAAATAATTCTCATCAATGTGTGCGTTACAAAGTTCGGTTAGTTGAAAATAGATAGGACCACAGCGGCCATGTCATCGACTTCCGAGACCCATGAGGCCGCTAAAGAAGAAAAAGAAGCGAATAGTTAACTCAAAATATTATCCTCGACTTGTCATCCAGTGATCAGGTGTTTCTACTATTCTTCAGATTTTTAGGATAATTAATATATCAATATTCAAAATATTGATATATTCATTTATAAACTTTGAATTATTTATTATACATACATATGCACATGTATTTATGTTAAGGCAATTTTTAATCAGCTTTATGCTTATTATTCAATGATATTTTATTACGTTTTTTTTACGGCGAGGATTTGAATTCTGTCATTTATTATATCATACGAATAAACAATCAAAGGGAAATAAGATTAAATAACAAATTAATTTAAAATATACTAATAATATTAGGTCCTTACATATGAAATTGACGTTTAGTATGGGAGGTACATAAAGCCGATTTTTTTTTATTATAATATATTTATTTAATCAAAGTATGTACCATTGCTATCTATGCACTTTTGCCATCTCATAGGTAGTTCATCGATCCCTTTACTAAAAAAACCATTCGGACGGGAATCAATAAAATCTTTGAAGGCGGTTTGGACTGCCCCATGGGAGTTGAATTTTTTCCTTTGCAAGAAGTTATCCAAATTTCGAAAAAAATGGTAATCTGTTGGGGCAAGGTCCGGAGAGTACGGTGGATGTCTTAGACATTCCAATTGAAGCTCCTCTAATTTGGTAGCCGTCTGTTGTGCAGTGTGTGGTCTAGCGTTACATGAAGCAGCAGTGGCCTAGAGCGATTAACCAGCCTCGGTTGTTTAGCAGCTAGCTTTTCCATCATGGTTTGCAGTTGCTGACAACAGACATCTGCCGTAATCGTCTGGCCAGATTTAAGAAAGCTGTAGTGAACGACACCAGCACTATTCCACCACACGCTCACAAGTAACTTTTTTGGAGTCAATTTTCGCTTGGGGCATGGTTTGGCTGGTTTCAGCCAGGGTTCAGGCAGGGTTCAGCCATTGCGATGAGCGCTTCTGATTATCGTACAGGATCCACTTTTCATCACAGGTAATGATTCGATTTAAAATCCCTTCATTATTGTGCCGGTTGAGTAATGCAACGCAGCAGTCAACTCGCGTTTGTTGATTTGCTTCACTCAATTCGTGAGGTACCCACCATTCAAGCTTTTTCACCTTACCAATTTGTTTCAAGTGGATTAAAACAGTTTTATCACTAACATCGCAGCCTGCAGCTAACTCGGATGTGGTTTGCGATGGATCCGCTTCCACAATAGCCTTCAATTCTTCATTATCAACTTTGGTCTCCGGCCGTCCACGGGGCTTGTTCTGCAGGTCGAAATTTCCAGAACGAAAACGTTGGAACCAAAAACGCACTGTGTTTTCTTTTGCGGCACCGTCGCCATACACATCATTAATCCTTCGAGCCTTTTCTGCAGTACTGGTGCCACGGTGGAACTCGTACTCGTAAATAACGCGATATTTCAAGTTTTTCATTTTGTAAACTGAGTGACGCAAAGAAAAAAACAATTGAGGAAAAAACAAATGAATTATAATTTTCAAAACACAAATACATAAGTAAATAGTTGTATAAATTTGGATTTGGAATTCCTAACCAAAGAGAAGATATTTGAGATCAAATTTGCCAGTACGGCAAAACGTCAATTTCATATGTAAGGACCTAATATATTAATTAAATAACGAGAATAAGGATGATAATTTATAAAATTACGGGTTTGTAAATGAATTGATAGTGATTGTTATCATATGTACATAGTTAAAACTTGTAGAAATTTGGATATTAGAAATTAGGATCAATTGAGATGTTTAAATGTCAATAACTATTCAGAATTTGTTAATCATCTTTTGGAAACAAACCAGTCTTTTGATATTAATAAGAGTTTAGAAACTTTGCTTACAAATAACACAGTTGGATAAATTAGTAGTTTAGAAATGAGAAAAAGTGTTAATAGCAAATGAAATATTATAAATAACCAAATCCTTTTTACGAATTTTAATTTTTTTCACATTATTTCGTAATTACTCAATTCCTTACGTTAATTTTTATATGAATATTAACAATAAATGTACGGGAGTTGAATAAAAATAATATTTAAAATAGATAATTTGGTTTTTGTTAATGCCTACTTTCAATTAAATTTTTTTGAATATAGGTTTTATCCTAGTAAAGGAAACACTGGCCCTGAAACGTATTGATAATTCAATAAATGTGGTTTTATACAAGTGTTTTAATTTTATTAATATAAAATAATGTTACTACAAAGTTACTTTGCTGTTGTGAAGGAGGAAATAAGATCATTGATTAACTCAAAGGTTTTGTATTGCACTCGACTAATATTAATATTTAAGATAAGTAATCAGATTCATTCTCAAGGTAGTTCTATTTAGGTGAGTGAGTGTTGAATAATGCCTGTGATCAGGGGCGGATGTTGATATTTCCACGCCATATCCTGTAGCCCGGAGGCTCTATATAAATTTGGGGTGACTACTGAGGCTATATTATTTTAGACTATTATATTCGATGGAAAATTCGTATATTTTTTTTTTCATTGAAATGTATCTATTGTTATCATAGTTTTTTAAAACATAAAAATTATCGAAGGGTTTTTAATGACCTCAATAGTTAGACCTAGTGTGAAATTTAAGCAAAATGTAAAAAGATTGTACGAAAATAAAGTGTTAGAAAATACACTTTTTTATTCATTTATAAAGGGGATGTTAATCATAATAATGATAATAATGAGTAGCTTGTTGGTCTTATGGTTAGGACACTCGCCTCGTGATCCAAAGGTCGCGGGTTCGAACCTCACTCCAGACCAGAAAGTTAGTCCTATTTTCATAGCACAAGCGTTAAGCTTAGTTTGAAAATAGTAATAATATTGATGTGAGACGTATTCCGTGTTCACATCTCTATTTATAAAAAAAAAAAAAAAAAAATGTAAGAAGTCAATATTCAGCATCATTAATTATCAGCGTTAACTATTTTTAATGACTTGATACTTTATAAGATTGCTTGTTTAATGTTAGTTAACGTGAAAAATGATTTTTTATTCAATGCTTCTGCTTCTGCTTGCTGCTTCTGTGCAACATTTTAAAAAAACTATGTTTTTTATGATCTTGCATTAAAAAAAGGTGTAATATTTTATAAAATGATAAAATACAATGATTTGTTTACGTGGTGGGACCGGGCATACCAGAAAAACATTGCACAAAGCTGCAAAGCTGGTATAACACATGTGTCTGAGATTTGTAAGCGGTTTGATAACGATTCAATGAATTAATAAACTGTTTTAACGGTTTATTATGTCTAATTCATCACCAGCACCACACTCCGAGGGCATCGAGCGTATCTCTGACGGGTATATTCATTTTCTTGTTAGGTTACATCATCAAATTAAAAAGGTTAGGTTGATACTCATTAAATACGTAAAACTACATAGCCACTAAAATTTCCTGTCCAAGAATGTAATGTCCCGAGTAAATGGGACTGTCTAGGAAGAAGAAGAAGATGAAGGTTGATACTCAATAGCATAATTTTTCACAATTTATTTTTGCTAATTTATAGTGTGGCGTTCAATCCTCTCTGCCTACCCCTGCGGGGAAACGGCGTGCCCGCAGCTTCACACGCGTAGATTTTTAGTAACTTTTAGTCACATTTTATCAATTGTTGTATTAACCTTAAGATATAGATATATGTCGTTGCAGATTTTTTTACAGAAATTTTTAAGTTCTACAACTTCTCTATAGAAAGTATTTAAATATCTCTTACCGTTAAGGCAGCGTTCGTAAAAGACGCATAGCTCGACCATTTTTTCGTCGATGTTCGTTGCAAAATAGGTAACCACGAAAAGCCCTTTTATTTTAACGGGATAATATATAGCCTATGTCCACTCCTAAAGACCATCCTAAATATAAGTGAATAAATTTTTGAAATCGGATGAGTAGTTTCGGAGATTACCTGCTATATCCAAAATTACAAACATTAAAATAATGTCTTTATGTATTAGTATTTTTATATGCAGTATTTCTTCACACACCTCTTCACGATATAGAAAAAGAAGAAGAAGAAAACAGATCACGAGCGAGAACAGCCTGTATCATGGGTGTGGTCTCCGCGTAAGGGTAACGGGTGTGCTGGTAAGTGAAGGTCTCTGTCAATTTCCTTATTAACAATTAATTACCGGTACTTGAGGTCGTTCTTATTCATGACTGCCATTAAATCAGACCTTAAACTTCAATCAATCTCAAAAGTCACTCTCCTCAATTTGACCTCTACATGCTGACTCAAAAAAATAGTTCGAATTGTATTTACCTATAATATATCCGTTCGAATTCCTGCGTTTATATTGTGGTATGTAAATAAGAGTAGGTGTATATTACGCACTTTTGCTTTGAGGTAATTTTATATTTCATCTTATTTTTGAGATGGTTTGGTCATGTGGAACGTATGAACGAGGAAAGGATGGTTAAGAAAATATATGAGGCGAGTGTTGGGGGCAACAGGAATAGAGGGCGTCCGCGAAAGACCTGGCACGATCAGTTACTACAAGTATTTGAGGATGACCCTGTTAAAAGCCGCAACAACCGTAGAACTTGTATGAGAAGATGTATGAATGTGGCCGAAGCAAAAGTGGTGTGCCAGGATAGAAGAGTGTGGCGTTCAATCCTCTCTGCCTACCCCTGCGTGATGGTTAGTCGGTTAGTTGATCTTTTTTTTTTTGGTTTTACTCTCGATAAGAGAAGTCGTCATCTTGATGTTGTAGGTAGGTATGCAGTCGACTGTCGGAAAATTGACCCAAATCTATGTCACCAGCACCACATTTTCAAAGCATCTCTCCTCTTGCATTCTGGAATTCTTGAATCAATTTTTCAGCACCTAGAAAAATATTGGGAGAGAAAGTTCTGACCAGTCCCATTTTTGAATTTCTGGTTATGCTGTTAGTCCATCTTGTACAATTTGTCAATTTACAACATTACTGTTGATTTTATTTTCTCGTGTATTAATTTCTCAGCTTTAAAATCTTTATTGAGCTATATTTTATTCCCCTTATTGTAGTAAAATGGTTTCATATTATACCTAAATATCACACTGGGACTATCTGACAAATGTATTGATTTATATTATTCAAGGGAATACACAATCTACGTTAGAGCGTAGTTTCCAAATTAGTTGTACAATTCAGATATTTACAAGTGTCAAAATAACAAGTTATTATTTCTTTAGTTTAGTTGGGTTATATATGAATAATAAAATTAAATAAAAAATAGTTTTAAAAAAATATAAATACAGTAATTAGTAAAGCTACAGTAATAATTATAAATTTATAAAGCCGTTAATTTTGTTTGAGCGAGAGCATTAATCTAGGATATCTAATCTAGGATTTTGTTAGGTATTTCATATTTTTTTTGTAATTTATTACCGGATAATATTTAATTTTTTTTCTGCATGTTGTAAAAGAGTTTGGGTCCATAGAAGTTGATTTGTAAATTAAAAATTCTTTATTTTTGTGTTTAAATGTGTATTTGTAGTATGAGGAAATAAGTAGGTATTAGCGTAAATTTGTCTCAAATCGAAAACATCGAAATTAATGTTAATAATCTGTTGGTACCTAAATAGAAATATATAAGTCAAATTAAACCTCAATATCTTTATATGGCAATTTACGATGACATATATTTTTTTTCACGTTTGTGTTTACTGGGGTATTATGCCGTGTTGTTACGACCTTTCGGGCCGACGTTTCGGATCCCATTGCAGGGTCCATCATCAGGGCTGATGTGTTGAATTAAGGATATGTTGAGATCAGCGAAGGATGGAGATCGCTTAGAAACAGACGGTGTGTATAGACTCGACTGTCAAGACTGCGATAAAGTATACGTGGGGCAAACGGCGCGTACCATTTCCAAAAGGGTCAACGAGCACAAACGGGCATGCAAACTCGGTCATCCAGAAAAATCAGCACTGGCTGAGCATTTTCTGGATACCGGCCATCATTTTGCATTCGAACCGAAAATCCTTGGAAAGCCTAAGAGTCACCATGCGCGTCTTATCAAGGAAGCACTAGAAATCTACAAGCATCCGATAAACATTAATAGAGATGATGGTCTCAAATTAAAAACATCTTGGTATCCGGCGCTTCAAAGTCATTCTCGTCGCATACTCCGCAGAGATAGTGATCAGACAACTGATGAATCATACATACAAAACAATACAACACATCGTGACTTCGGCACGGTATTGCAAGCCGATACTTAATCACAACACCAACATTCACGACAACACATCAGCCCTGATGATGGACCCTGCAATGGGATCCGAAACGTCGGCCCGAAAGGTCGTAACAACACGGCATAATACCCCAGTAAACACAAACGTGAAGATTCTGAGTGGCCGTGAAAACCTAAGAACATTCTTACATATATTTTTGTTTTGAAGGTACATTTTATAAAATAATAAAGAAACAAAATGGCAGAAATTACAACACTGAAATTTTGCAGTACTATAAGTAGGTAATTATTATTATAATTATAACTAAAGATCATTCTTGGAAAAGTTCAAACGTCAACGAGACATTGAGGTTAGAAGCGCGATATTACATTTTTCGAACAAATAACAAAAATCTCTTATTGGGGAAACTCCGAATGTCTTTCTAAATTTAAATATTTTTTCACGATACTTGACACGAATTAAGAGGTCAAGGCTGGAGAATTATTTTTAGCAAACCGCATATTATTATATATAATATTTACTTAAAGCTCGACCAGCCACTCTAGAACGGACTATAGACTGGTTTACCTGTAATATTGAATAATAATATTATTGAACGCATCCAAAACAAATGTCTACGTTATACTAACTATCGACTTCACATCCCAATTGAATATATCAACTACACAAGGTTACAAATTTTTACTGGATTATTTCCACTATCCAGCAGGAAAGTTTATCTGATTTGATTTTACTCTACAAAATTATTAACTCGCATTTTGACACCCCTGATACTCTGTGTTTGTTTATGTTGCAAGCGCCTGAAAGAGCTACACGAATACCTACACTATTTTATTGTAACAACTCTAGAACAACACACATTTTAACTCTCTTGTACCCATTCTGCATAGGCTAGGTAACACCAATGCGCATATCTCTGATAATTTGAATTACAGTTTAGCACAATATAAAGCATATAGCACTAATAAAAGCTATACACCCTGCCGTCTCGAATTCATAATGCACTCACAAACAAATTATTTTTTAGATTCCTACACTACAAGTCACATATTCCAATAGGAAATTCTAACTACGTTTTAATGCAATTTTATTTATTAGACAATCCTAACTATATTTTTATTTCACCTATAACAGATATTATACTTACTCAAGTTTTTGTGTATATGTACTCAAGTACATGTATATGTATTGTATTTTGTATATGTATTATGTAACCATGTATGTTTTTTTACTTGCATTAAGTTAATTACTTATCAAATTTTTCAATTACATTTTGTTGACTGTTTTTATTTTATTTTCAAATATTTTTTACTCATGTTGTAAAAGTCCCTTGGGCGTAAATAAATAAATAAATAAATTTTTAAAAATAAAAAAACTTACTTATTATACTCACTTATTACTTAACTTATTGCTTAATTATTATTATATATATGTACCTATTATTTACTAATTATAACTAAATTGTCTATACATGTAAAATGTAAAGATACTCCTCTTCTACACACGAGTCTATGTCACTCATGTAGAAGAGAAAAATCCAACATATGTAACCAGCTCTATCTTGTAAAAAAAAATATCTGTAAAAAATTTAAAAATAAATAAATATATAAAAAAATCTCCCAAAATAAAAATTAAACAATGTTGGAAGAGGCGAAAATAAAATACAAATAATCTGTATACGATAAAAACTAAAAAATATATTAAATACAAATATATCAAATACTCGGACAAGTGTGGTACGACACACGTGTCCGAGACATGTGACGAGTTTTATCATTTTTTCGTGCATGTCTTCCAAGTCGCATTCGCGGATGCAACTCTCTCCGTGATTTTTTTTTCGCCTTCGCGGTGTAAACTTTCTTCATTTCATTCGCTATGATAATGAGTATCAAAATAACAAAATAATTAAAAATTCAATTCAATTTGTATAATGCAGAATTCAAATGGTTTTCCCTCTCAACATAAAACAACAAAATTAATTCGAAATCAAATGCAGCGCTGTTTCTCTAGAATAATCGCGTAGAAAGTTCCCGGTGACTGTGTGTGTGTGTATGTGTATGTGTGTGTGTGTGTGCATTGGCTGATTCAAACGCCCGGTCTCATTAACAATGCAAATGTCACATTTATTAAACAACTTAATTAATTCCTAATAACTCTTCCAACACCAATAACATAAATAGGGCACAGCTGCATTATCAAAATAAATTAATAAAAATATTTAAAAAATTAATTTATAAAAAAAAATCTCAAGAATTTTTTTTTGTAAACTAATTCCAATTCTCTTTTACTTTTCAGCTCCTCAATACACAATTTTGGCTCTTTCTTCCCAATTAATTGAATAATATTGTATACCGAAAAATATAGTAAAAACCGTAATTTTCCATTGCTAGTGAGATAGCTTTATTCGATTAAGCAATCATAACTCGTATATATTTAATAAATAATGTACATTGATTTAAAACTAACAAAATTTGATCAACTTAATGCCGACCAGTTCCGACACCACTGTATATACACAAATCATTTGACGTTAAATATGCTGACTATAAATCTTTACAGCGATGAAGTATACCCGTTCTTTAAGAAAAGGAGGTTGGGTTCACATCAGAAGAATGTCTCCCCCCTCACGAATGTTTAACACTGCAATTAAAACATTTATTCTTGCACAATTAAATCCCTTAGTAAAGAAAAAAAAATTGTCCCAAACCGAGTCTCTTAAGTAAAAACGTTTTATTGTAATAAAGTGCGACTTATTTACTAAGATTTTATACTTTTTAAGAGTTTTTAGTTTGACCTTTTCATAATTGTTTAAATATTCACAAGGTCACAGTTATTTACGTTAGTTCATTTCTATATACTTTGGTGAACTATGGAAGTATGTTAATTTTAAAAATTACTTATTCTGTCCAACCAGAAAGTAAACATGACAAATAATAAACAATTTAATTATTAAATAAAATTCACAGAAGTAATCCAAGTCTGCTCAAGTGTTTCTCAAATAGTGTACACCGAAGACTTAAAAAAAAAAATTAAATTCACAACGCACATACTTGAGCGAAACTTGATTCTCGCTATACTCTGGAACAAAACAAAGAAAACAACTTTGTGTTTTTTCAAAAATCGAATAAAAAAACTTTATAAAAATACAGCATTACACTCCGCTCATTAAAATGTTTTTTGTGATTTTTTATATTTTTTAATACTAACACAAATAAACTAATAATACGATACCGTAATATTCGTTTAATTAAGAGCATTGAAAAAAATCATTTTCCGACGGAAAAATTTACCTGACACTCGAGAAATTTTTAAGGAATTTCGTGATTAAATTTATTTGAGAAACTGTGGCCTATTTTATCCTTTGCATCAGATAAATTATCAAATTGCATAAATAACAATTTGTAACTAACTAAATAACCATCTTTCCGCGCAGGGGTATACAGAGAGGATAGAACGCCATATTTTTCTATCTTGGCATACCACTTTTGCTTCGGCTACAGTCATACATCTTCTCCCGCATGCTCTACGGTTGTCGAGGCTTTCAACACGGCCATCCTCCAATACTTGTATTAACTGATCAAGCCAGGTCTTTCGCGGACGCCCTCTATTTATGTTGTCTTCAACGCACGCCCCATATATTTTCTTAACCATCCTTCCCTCGCTCATGCGTTCTACGTGACCAAGCCATCCCAGCACTCCTTTCTTAATTCTGTCTACCACACCACAGCCAGCATTACATCCACTTCTAATTTGTTCATTCCTCAAGATTTGCCACACAAGCGCTTTGGTGACCGCATTCAGTCTACTTTAATTACTTTTCTGTCAAACCTTGCCGTCTCTTCTAAACATACTTCTCAAATACACAAACTCATTCACTTACATACGTTGTTTAATTACAATTTTTTTTTCTCTACTATACTCTGTGTACACTAGACCGCCTAATCTACTTCAGTTTTATAACTTTGACACTTTTACAAAATTACATTGTAATAAACATCGTATGTTTTATATATACCTACATTTTTTTATACACTACAGATTTTTTATACTACAATTTGTAAGAAATCTTATGTATGCCAGATTAAAACTATTCATGTATTTGGATAACCTGTAGACACCAATAAAAAAATTAAATAAAGATAAGTACTGTTGATTATAAATTGTAATGAAGGTTTGCAGCAGTACCGCGCGCGAGGTGCGTTATTGTGGGTTAAATATGATTTAGTATTTCCCAATATAATTACTATTCATCGCACCCAAACAGGTTATAATAGCACTCTATGAAACTGGCCGGTTTCAAACAGGTAAAACTCCAGTACACACATACTGCTTGAAATATAAATGCCAATAGATGTGCATACATATTATTACATATACACACACACGTGCAGCACAAAAAATAATCATACCGAAAACAAGAAAATATGTGCATAATTTATTTTAATATTTTTCAAGGACCTCACTGCGGCCGCGAGGTATTTTGTTTGACCCATTTTCAAACTCAAAACAACACCCAATCCAGTGTCCAACAGTGGCATATACAAATTAACATGTAATCATAAAGATTGCAATGCCACATATATAGGACAAACGGGAAGGTCTTTTTTAACTAGATTCGCGGAACACATGCGCTGCTATAAAAATAAAAATTTAGAGTCAAAATTTGCGGCCCATTTATTGAATGAAAACCACGTCCCGCAAGGTGATAACGAACCAAAACCTTTACATATAGAAACAAAAGGTTTTAGGATGAATTTACTTGAGCAACTAGAAATAAATAAATATAAAAAGGATCCAAATATTAAACTTTTAAATAATCAACAAAAAATGATCTTCTCTCCACTTCTAAATATTTTTAAAAAACCAATAATCAAGGACATAAATTAAAATAATATTTATAAATAACACTTGCAGAAAACGGGGAATTTTGATAATTAAGCATAACGTTAACCGAGGCACCTTTAATGATAAGTGCCCGGGAAAAAACGTACATTACTACAGGGCTTCACCACAAATATCTAATTACTCTAAAGGGGAAGGGGTAACTTAAAATTGTATAAATAAGTCGTTTGTACGTGGTATATCCACTGTTTGATAATGGCCTTACAAGCCGACAACAGCTGTAACACATAAAAATACTTAACCCGTAGAACTTAATAATAATATTTATTAAAATTTAATTTATTTTAAATTTCGCTAAAAACACCCAATCCATTTTCAAACAAAATGATAGGTATTTTTTTTAGAAACGGTTAGGAAACGAACCCACTTAGATATGTCAAATGCTTTATCACAATTTTTTTTTATCACATCGTACCTGATGAAGACATTAAAATCTGTCCTTGAACGTTGAATAGTACCTAAGCCCTAGGTCAGGTGTGGCGAACCTAGGGCACGCGTGCCAGAAGTGGCACGTTTGAGAATTTGGAAGTTCAAAAATAATTTTAAAATTTTTAAATAATTGAATTTGGAAATAATTGAAAGCGATCGATTAACGAACCTAATCAATAAATACGCAGAAGAAGAAATAATGAGACATTGGAAAGCTATTCCAGAAATATTTAGCGATTTAAAGAAACTAGCCAGAGCAATATTATCAATTTTCTCTTCTACATTGCTTGGGAGTCATTATTTTCAGAAATGAATTTTTTTAAGTATAATTCAAGAGAGAGAATGACTGACGAATCCAGTTGGTAGAGTGTATTACTAAAAGTGACGAAATATTAACCAGATATTAATAATTTGTCATCGAATGTACAACAGAAAAATCTCATTGTTAAATAACTAATGTGTATGATTATTGATTACGACTTTATTTTTAAGAAACTATATTGTAATTTTTAAGCTTGTAAATAAAATTCAGATTTTTTTACTGCTTGGGCACGCCACACATTCGAGAAATAATATTTGAGAATTTTTGGCACGCGGACCCAAAAAGGTTCGCCATGACTGCCCTAGGTCATCGTACATAATACTTCCATACATGTTTCTCGTATAAATAGCTTCGTCTCTGTGAGACTTCAGTAATTTATCTTGGTTATTTATTTGCATTTATATATGCATGTGATGTCTGTCATGTGTTGAAAGATTTCTAAATGCATAAATGTAGTCTCGACACCCGAATCAACACGGAAATGTTCCTGTACATGTTTCTCATATAAATAGCTTCGTCTCTGTGAGACTTCAGTAATTTATCTTAGATATTTACTTGCATTTATATATGCATACGATGTCTGTCGTGTGTTGAAAGATTTCTAAATGCATAAATGTAGTCTCGATACCCGAATCAACACGGAAATGTTCCTGTACATGTTTCTCATATAAATAGCTTCGTCTCTGTGAGACTTCAGTAATTTATTTTAGTTATTTATTTGCATTTATATATGCATACGATGTCTGTCACGTGTTGAAAGATTTCTAAGTGCATAAATGTAGTCTCGATACCCGAATCAACACGGAAACGTTCCTGTACATGTTTCTCATATAAATAGCTTCGTCTCTGTGAGACTTCAGTAATTTATCTTAGTTATTTACTTGCATTTATATATGCATACGATGTCTGTCGTGTGTTGAAAGATTTCTAAATGCATAAATGTAGTCTCGATACCCGAATCAACGCGGAAATGTTCCCAGCGAGACAGATCGCATACAAGCAACCCTATTATCAGAAGATATATTAATACAGAATCGGGCAAAAATATATACAACGCCATAATTGTCTCCCACATCAAAAACTGCAGCATTATACTATTTCTGTCTAATAAGAATAATTGAAAAATATTAACAATACTCCAAATAAAACATTAAGGATTATACTAAAAAGAAATCTATACACAAGAATCAAAGTGATGCTAGAAAGATAAATGATAAAATTTTATGTAGGTACTTCTATTTATATATAAATTGTTAATGGGCATAACAGTACCTTTGAATTATTAAGAAAAAAAAATATATGAACATGACCACTGTACAAGAAAAAAATGTGACCATTCCGAAAGAAAAAAAAATCGCAAACATCTATCATGTACAGTGGGATGATATTAGGAACGAAAAAAATATAACAACTTTTAAGAAAAAACTAAAAAAAAATACGCGATACTTACTTTTGAATAAAAATTTGGCATAATCCAAGATCATGGTCCCATTGTATATACAATGAAAATTAGTATTTCACTGTATAATTGAATGTCCTGATTACAAAACGAAAGATATTTAACGCTTGAATAATAAGTATTAAATAAGATATTACACTTTAAAGTTTCGAAAATTTTACCATTCATTTTGAATGTCAGTCATTACTTTAAGAACCATGGAAAAGGGTATACAAAAGAAAAAGCTATTCAGAATATTTTGAGTTTGTTCAAATCTTTCAGAACAGTGCTGGATTTATGTCACAGAGACATTATTAATCAATTAACGTATATTATAGATATCTCACAGAGACGAAACTGTATTTCTTATGGGAAAGTAGGTATAGAAGTCATTTGGGTGTACATAGGACTTATGACCTATCTTATGGTTGGCTAAAGTGATCACTGGCTGAGTCCTATGTACACCCAAATGACTTCTATACCTACTTTCCCATAAGAAATACAGTGTAGTCTCTGTGAGATATCTATAATATACGTTAATTGAAAAAGCTATTCATCATATTTCTTTCGTCTATAAAAAATATATATTTGTCGTGTAAACTTATACTTACATTGTCTACGATTTACACATTTTTCCCCAGATATTGCCTATGAAATGTCAAAATATACGGTACATTTTTCAAAACTTTAAAATGTAATATCTTATTTATTATTTAAATATAAATTATCTTTCATTCCGTTATTAACACATTCAATAATACAGTGTAATACTCATTTTTATTATGTATGCGATGGGACAATGAACTTGGATTAAGCCAAAAATTTAATATACTTATATCTAGTGTTATATGTAGGAAGATATAATGAAATATAAAAATTATTGTATTACCTACTTTGAGAATATGTACATAAAAAAATTACTTAATATCAAATCATATATTAATGTACTTTCATAATGAACGTACGTTACCAAGCCATATAATTTACCTTGTTTACCGCGTTGCATAGCAACAAACAATAATTAAACAATAAAACAATAAACAAATAAAAATAAACATTTAAAAAAATTAAATATTAAAGATGCCCGTCATTGCATATGTGTTGCCGTGCCAACTTAAAAGATTTATTCTATGTTACGATCTTAAATTATGCCAGAGACACAAAACCTCGAAATGCCTCTCCAAGTTCATAAATTCTTATTATTAAACATAATATAATCTATTAATAAAACCTGTAAACAAAATTGTAAACTTAATTGCATATTCAAAACTATGCATAAAAAAAAAGTGCTATAAAAATCTTGATATTGACCAAAATGGAATGACACACATTTATAAAACATCCCGGAAAATGATCGAACCCACGACTTTTTGACAAAAATGCAGACATTCGTTTAAAAAAATATGTTTTGATCTGTGAATATTTCAGTTGTTCATAATTTTTAAGCAATGCCCAAACTTTTGTCGACAAAAAACTAACACATAAAAACCCAAGTTTTTACTATACCCCCTTTCTCATTGAAACGGGTTTCGCGCCTACTCCACGCGTCGAGCTCGAAAATTAAACAATTTATTAGATCATTTTTATCGTCGCCACGAGTCTGCCTGCAAAGCTTCAGCTCGATTGGATCACGGAAAAAGGGTTAAAAATCGATCCAAAGTATTTTCGGCAGACAAGCAGACAAGCAGACGCTACGAGTTAAAAGAAAGGGAGTAAAAAAGGATCGATACGTGAATGCCGGTACAGGAATCGAACATCAGAATTTCCGTTACCAAGCCACGATTGACCCATATATTACATACTACATATAAAGATAGATAGATGTTTCGCCGTATTACGAATAAGTAAACAATAACTTATATTGATTATGATAAATTCATTCCCTTCAATACAAGTCAAATAAAATGATAAAAACCTCGCAAAAAATATTTTAAATTTTTATTGTAACAAAAAATTCATATTCGATATAAGTAACTTTAATGATAGTTCAACGTTTTACAGAAAATAAGTCCGAAATATATATTTTTTTAAATGCAACATTTGATGTCGCATACCTCCATAAATATTAACATTAGGTCATGGTCGCTTGAACATTTTAGACTCATAATCAACGTAGGAATCTACCTGTTAAGTATTGTGGACTAGCTCTGTTACATCCTGTACATGAATATTAATTTAAATAAAAATTGATTTATGTATTAATTTTCAAGTTGACCTAAGCAGTTAGTGCCTACTATGTACTTAACTTATGATATAGGCACCGCAATCAGGAATAGATTAATTCGGATAACTTCTGTTAACTACATATAATAATAGCACGTAGTTTAGGTGTGTTTTAATAGAGAAAATAATACTATATTACGGTATCCGATACGGTATATGAAACAGTGATTTCAACCGATTTCTATATGAATTTCCTTCAAAACAGCAAAGAAATGCAGCGGCCATAAAACGACCAATCAGACTAGATTCATTATAAATCAATCAGCGGAAATCTCTCTGGAAAATGGTTTTCATGCAATTACCTTTTGAGCGAATAACTCCCAATTGCGACGAAGCACTTAAAATGTAACAATCATTAAGACAACACTTCACTTCAAAACCGTAACACATTCAAACTGAGCCGTGTTCCAGTTCCGAGTTTGACATTTCCCACGGAGCGGTTCGTTCCAAAGCGCCGAAAATGGCCAACTCTCGCGTCCCAACGGAATATTCTTCCAACCGGCGTTACAGTTTGTGGTTATGTCCGCCTCCACACCGCAAGACACGCACAAAACACAGTCGGTACTGTTTCAATCAGGATCGTAAATCACTAGTCTATCAAACGCGTTTAAATATTCGCGTTTTCGCGGATGCCTCGATCGAAATGTCGCGAAAGACAACACTGCGGTAGAATCGTCGCAATCGCGCGGTGCGGACGTCACTAGTTTTCGGTATTTCTCTTCGGAGGTCCGCGGAGCATCGACGTTTGATGCCGCGCCGCGTGTCGGTGCGTTTCGGCGTGATTTTTGCGTGTTTTCTCTCTCGGGTACTGTGGCGGGAGTGTGTGCGCGTGCCCGCCAGATGACAGCGCCGCGCATGCGTCAGTCAGCTGCGCCGCGCAACGGTAAACTGCCGAAGACATTTCACATAACCTATAAGTTTTTCTTTTTTACTCTCCGCGCCGGGGGAGGCGGCCGCGGCGCGCGGGGCAGGCCGTATCACACAGCGAGGCTCTACGCTCTGCGCCGAGCGGGGTACGAATCGCGTCGAGCCAAATTCAAATTTGAAACATAGTAAAATCGTATTACTTACTTAGGATAGAGCGCCATACTCTTCTGTCCTGACGTACAACTTTCGCTTCGTCTACATTCATACATCTTCGCATGCAAGCTCGACGGTTGTTCGGGCTTCTAACAGGACCATCTTCCAGTATCTGGTTAACTGGTCATGCCACGTCTTCCGTGGTCGCCCTCTCTTTCTGGCGCCGTCAACACTTGCATCGTATATCTTTCTTACCATTCTTTCCTCATTCATTCGCTCAGCATGCCCAAACCACCTGAGCGACCCTATTTTCTTCTTCTTCATTAATAGCCTATATCGGGCCAAGATCTCTCGAAAATTTCTTATTTACGCTGTCGACTGAATTTCAACATGACTTCACTGAATTTATGTATTGTGGTATCTATAAATATACGTATACTTAAAATAATTAAGTACACGCTTACAATAAATAAAATATTTTTGAATAAATAATATTCACTTGTCATGTCATAGATCGCATTCATAGCCACTGCTTCGTACCTTCTCTGTTTCAACATAGGATTTTAAAATAGAAATTGTGTTTCCTTTATACACTTCTCGATCTTTTCGACCCTAACCTTTCGCAATGAAATAAAAGTGCTTAGCTTGCTTTCTATATAAATTATTCCTCATACTCATCCAACCATTTTCCATCTACACTTCCACGTGCACTAGTTTCTTCATATTAAAAGGTTGTCTTCTGGCCATAGCAATGTGGCATAAAAAATTCGCAGTATGTGAACATTATATATATGTATTTATGTAGCATTCTTCATCTTGTTCATGTGTCATTCAGTATCCATATATCATGTCCTTTCGAGAATCTGTAATCCTTCAGTTATATATAGTGAACAATGATTATAATGGGCACCATATTTCGTATGCTTCCATACTAATTTTAGATAAATTTAATCAACCTAGCCCAAGCCATATACAATGACATATGTAATAGAAAGATCATATGTAAAATTTTCGTATGAAATGTTATTTTCAATAAAAAACATATAAAGCCTTTTTTTGACATTCCCAATAATTGCCAATTAACTAATTATATTTAATTTAGTTGTCATTTCCACCTCTTCTTGAGAGAAGACGCATCTATCATGACAAGAATTAAACACAGTTGAATGTGTATTACAAATTTTAATTCATTTAAAAATTAAAGTAATCATATTGCTCTGACTACCTCATCTAGTTCATTATAAAATGGTGATGGTGTCACTATTCGATTATTGAAATATTTCTCCTATTCTTATAAGTATCTAATGGGAATGTCAGATATCTACTTGTATTTAGCACATATATTTCAAACAAACAGATGGTGCACAGTTACCTGATGATGTCATCCATCCAAAATGGAAATCGAATTCCTTCGGTGCAGATATCTTATATCACGTTGCTTTATTCGCCGAATAAAGTTTGCGATTTACGCGATTATCATTTCGTAACGCCGGTTTGGGGTCCGTATCTGAAAACGAACGAGCGCATCGTGCGACGGAGGCGGCCGAACGACGGCCACGCTCGCGTTCAACCCGCCTCCGATTCGAGCTCAGGCTGTGATTAGCCCCCGGCGGTCACGATTTATCCCGCGCGGGGGGCGGGGGGCGGGGGGAAATCAAAATGTCGGCGGGCCGCGCCGGTAGGGGGGCCCCACACACACACACACACACACACACGGACGCGAGCGGCGCGCACACAGGGATACATTTGGTCGGGGCCCGAATATCGCGCGCACTGCCTGCCGGATGGTGGTGAGTTACTCGTCGAGGGTTGCCACGTATAATCTTTATTTGGAAAACTTTAAAGGACTATATTCCTGCTTTGATTGTAAGTCCAAGCAACCACGACCTAATATGAATATTTGTGGAGATATGCGACATCTTAGTATGCATATTTTTTTCAATTTTTCTGTCTTATTTTTTTGTAAAACGTTAGACTATCATTACGGTAACTTATATCGAGTATGAAAAATTCATTCCTTTTAATACAAGTCAAATAAAATAATAAAAATCTTTCATTAAAACATTCCAACATGAAAACATTCCAATTGGAATTTCTGAAGGGTTTTTATTTTATTTTATTTAACTTGTATTGAAACGAATGAATTTTTCGTAATGGATGTAAGTCAATGTGATGATTCATAGTTCAACGTTTTGTAAAAAAATAAATGATTTGATATTGCATAACTCCATAGCTTTTATATATATATATGATATATATATATATAGTATATATATATATAATATATATATATAATATATTTTATTTTTTTTTTTTATAAATAGAGATGTGAACACGGAATACGTGTCACATCAATATTCTTACTATTTTCAAACTAAGCTAAACGCTTGTGCTATGAAAATAGGACTAACTTGCTAGTCTGGAGTGAGGTTCGAACCAGCGACCTTTGGATCACGAGTCCAGTGTCCTAACCACAAGACCAACAAGCTACTCATATAATATATATATTGTACATTTTCGATTCATAATCAAAGTAGAAATATAGTCCTGCGAGGTTATTGATGTCTTCCAAATAGCCATGTATATGCGATGGAATCTGATATTATAGGTACCTACTCAGTCGGTCGCTCCTACCCTTTTAGTATCGATATAAAATTAATTAAAAATTATTTGCCCATATTAATCGAATTTCAGGTATAGTTGTCCATTCTGATAACTAGTAGGTGTGATAACAGGGTGTAACAGAGACAGAGCTATTCCACAATACTTTACAGGTGGATTTCTGTCTTGAATATTAGTTAAAAATGTTCAAGCAATCGTGACCTAATTAATATTAACAATAGTTATAGAGATAAGGACATCAAAGTTTACATTTTTTTTTTCAATATTTCTGACATGTTTTCTGTAAACCTTCACTTCAGAAAATTTTATGAAATATTTAAATCATTCGCTTATATCGATTGATTCATTCATTTCAATATGAGTTAAATAAAATGATAAAAACCCTGCAGAAATTCCAATTATAATGTTTTCCAATTTGAATTGGAAGGTTTTTATTTGACTTGTATTAAAGGGAATAAATTTTTTATATTCTATATAAGTTACTCTAATGATAGTCCAAAATAAGTCAGAAATATTGAAAAAAAAAAAAATTAGATATCACCTATCTACATAATTATAGATATTAGGTCATGGTTGCTTGAACATTTTCACCTCATAATTAAAGCAGGAATATTGTCCTGCTGAATATTTTCCGAATAAGTATGTATAAGAGCGATCTCTTCAAATTTGTTTACAAATATCATGAAACTTTGCATTAAAACATCCTCACTCAAATGTGATTTCATTAAAATTAAAAAATATTGTTTTATACTTATATACATTACAATTTTCTTTTCACACACAGGTTGGTATGTTAAATCATAGATATAATATGTGACTTTGAATTTATAATTTTTTTTCAATATTTCTGAGGTATCTCCTATAAAATGTTGGACTATTATGAAAGTAAACTTTACTTTTTAACTATAGATGTAAGGGCATCGATGTCAAAACATTTTAGACTTATAATTTATGCGAAAAAAAAGAATTGTGGAAAAGTTCTGTTAAAAAAATTGAGCATGTCATTTATTCATTTAAAAATTTACTGTTTGTGTTTAAGTCATTACACAAGTCAAATAAAATGACAAAAACCTTACAAATAAATATTTTTCAAATTTCTGCAGGGTTTTAATGATTTTATTTAATTCTGTCAGAGTGAATGATTTTTTTTATATTCGATATAAATTATTTTAATGAAAGTCTACCGTTCTATAAGCCAGAAATATTTTTTTAAAAAATGCTAAATTTCCATTTAAGAAAGATAATCGAATTAGTATGTGTGATCCGTGCATACGAGGCACATTGTTTCGTTGTGTTGGTGTTTATACCCGTAAACACTAATACAACGAAACAATGTGCGTCGTAAGCACGGGTTACACATACTAATTCGATTGTCTTTCTTAAATGGAAAGGCCTACCAATACCTTTGTAAATGTCGACGTTTCACCCAAAGTACCTAAGTGTAACGAATATTTTCAATATTCAAAATTTAATGAAAATACTTTGTTGTTTTTTCTACGAGATATCTGTATTTATATAATACGTAATAACATATGTATTCAACTTCAAAAATTTGATAATGTGGAAGTCAATCATGGGTGAAATTGGTGAACGTTACATCGCGTAATGTGATCACATAAGGCCCGAATTCAGAGTCAATACTTATATGATTTAAAGATACGCCTTAAAAGTGTTATTTTGTACTGAAAATTATTACGCTTTTAAGGCTTACCATAAACCTTTAAATCATCTAAGTATTGACTCTGAATTCGGAACGTAAACCTGATCGTAAGCCCTTTTTTTGGGTCGCAATCCTAGGATTGGTCTGCAACAAGCACTGGATTTCTCCACTCCTCTCTGTCACCTGCCATTTCATTTCTTGGCAGATGCTACATCGTACATCTTCGATAATCTGGTCCACGTAGCTTGATCTCGGGTGGCCTCTACGATTGTTGCCTTCAACATTTCCCTCGACGATGGTAAAAAGCAGGCCCGGATGCCTTATATTATGACCTATCCAAATTGCTCGTGTTGGGCGATTCTGTTCAGGAGCCGCCCCTTTTCGCCCACCCTGCTCAACACCTCGTCGTTTCGGATATGTTCAGACCAATGGATCCTCGCCATGCGCCTGTAGCACCACATCTCAAAGGCCGCTAGCCTCCGAAACGTGCTCTGGCCGATGGTCCATGTTTCGCTGCCATACATCAGCACACTCCAGACAAGAGTTTTAATCAAGTTCTTCCTAACCTTTAAATCATTGTTGGGGGATTCGAGGATCTTGGAATTTTTGTTGAAAAAAAACATCCAAAGACTTCCATACATACTTTACCGTATAAATATCTTCGTCTCTGTAAGATATCTACAATATATTTTGAACACATTTCATATCAGACCAGTGCACTGTGCTGCATTTCAAAGGGTAAGGTACGCCTTAAAAGCGTAATTTTCAGTACAAAATAACACTTTTAAAGCGTGCCTTAACCTTTATCATCTAAGTATTGACTCTGAATTCAGGCCTGAGTATCTTAGGCGAGTGATTAATATATTGTGACGAGATTCTTAAAAGAATACAATCTGTGCTCTTCATTAAATTTGAATTTGACAATCGAATATATGTATTTGCCGTGAAAATTCATAAAGAATTGACAATTGACGATACGTCATTTGTTGCGTGAATTATTGAGATAATTTTGTTTGTGATAAAATACCGGTGAATGTTCATCATCATCATCTTCTTCCCCTTGTCCTAGTAGGGTCGGGGACCCAAAGACTCGACAAGGTGCTTCCAAGATCCCCTGTCTTGCGCTGCTTCTGCTCGAGTCAACCAGTCCAGACCCATTCTTTTTTCAAATACATTTTTTTGTTGTCTCTCCCAACTTAATCTGGGTCGACCCACCGTCTGAATGAATTTTTTGCCGAGATGAATTTTCTAAGCAGGGTAGCGGGAGTCACACCGATGGACAGAGTGAGAAGTGCCGACACAAGGCTCACACTCGGCATGGAGCCCCTACTCCTGCACATAGAAAAATCACAACTGAGGTGGCTTGGACATGCTCAGAATGCCAGAGGAACGATTACCAAGAAGAATCCTCTTGGCAACCCCGTGGATGTTAATTAATTAATTTGTGAAATAATAGCTTTATTGTTGTTTCTCTTTTCAGGTATGATGTGCACTTTTATTATTTTCAAATCCTAATATAAAATATTATGATCTTTGGATTAATAAATACAAAAAAATTGAATTGTTAACATTTTTTAGGTATCATTGTCACAAAATATTTATTTATTATCAATTAACTAAAATTTCAAAAAATTAAAAAATTCTTTTCAGAGCAACGCAATACAGTTTTTATTTCCACAAAACCAACAAATATTTAAAAAACCGCATTATAAGAATTTACGCACTGGCAATATGTCATTCGAATGACAAAATCATAGGATCTAGAACGCTCTACAATTATCTAGGAAACGTCTACAAACGTCTAGAAACGCCTGGAATAACCGGGGAGCACCATCTCCTAAACACTAGAATAATCTAGAAAGTACGAAAATATCAGCATTTGGATATAAATACGGAACCACGCCTCAGTGAGAATTCAGTTGTCTGTTTGACAGTTCATTCAGTACGCGCGAGACGAAGGCCAGGCGTGCCCAGTCGTGAAATTGCAAAGCGACAAATATCGAACGAAATAATCAAGCGAAGTGCCTAATTGGCGAAATAAATAAATGCGATAAATACTACGTGCGAGAATTGCATGGAATGTTCTAGTGAATGTTTAATATTTGTTACCCAACGTTAAAAAGTCTTCATTTACGAGTGATATATTGTGAAATAGTGTGATTTACAGAAAAGCGTTAAAATTGATTCGTTTTGAGTGAGTTTGTACATTGAATAGTTAATTAATCATTCATTAATAAATCGATAATTAATTTCCAGTATTTTCATTCATTTCTCCCTAGCCACAATATAAATTGGAAGGGTGAAAATTCTAATGAGTAAAATTTTACTGCTAATTGTAAATTTTAAAGGTAGTATAAACCTATCTTTAATGTATATAACTTTCTCGCATATAATTCTTGCAAATAAATATTCACATCTGGCTTGAAACAGGTGTCCACCTAGCAGGACGGACACGGGACATGCCTAGTTGTTCGGTTGCATATATTATAAATGTTTATAGATATCGACATGTATTATTAATATTATAAACATCTGTTATTTGTGTACGTATCTACCTACTACGCAAAAAATGTAAATAAATAATATACCAGTAGGATAATCAACACAAAATAAGTAGGTACTGTGCAACAAACTTTAATATCATACTAGCTGTGCCCGCGCGGCTTCGCACGCGTAGATTTTTAGTACACTGTTTGGATCGTCATAGAACTTTCGCGAACCTTCTAGAACATTCTCCTTCCAGCACTTTCAAGAAATTTGTCAAATGTACCTTCTAGACACACCGACACAATCCGCCACTCGGCTTAGAACCTTATAGAACTTTCGTGAATTTTCTAGAACCTTCTCCTTCCAGAACTTTCTAAAGCAAGTTTTTCCGTAACCTTCTAGACCTACCGACACAGTCGGCGCGCCTATTTTGAAACAATCTGAAGCAATTGCGGCCTTCCCATAACAAAACAATGTGCTAGAAAGCACATTTTTGTCACCCACTCCCACGCACGCACAGCCACCCCCACCAAACTCGCATATTTTCGATGTTTTGGCTGGTTGTGGAGAAAACTTGGCGGATAGGAAAACACGGGTTTCTTTAAATATATATATATATATATACATATTTATATATATATATGTATGTGTTTTTTTTTAAATTATTAAATATCCTTTTGTTTACATTAAAAACTACTCCTATAAAATTTTCGACTCATAATCACGGCAGGAATATAGTCCTGCGAGGTTATTAATGTTTTACAAATAACCCTGTATATGTAAAGAAATAAAATAAATATAAATGTACACCTTACCTATTTGTTTGTAAAAGCCTTGTAGAGCGCTAATAAATAAATAAATAAAATAAATGTATAGAAAATATTTCATGTTTGATAGGTACTATAACGTAAGTCTGACGTACTACAGCAGCTCTTGGTCAATAAATTTCCCTGCCCATTAGCGATAGCTCAAACGCGGCAATTTTCACTTTAAAAAATGTAACTTCGGAGGCGATTCTGTGGCACGTCTCCGGAGATAAGAGCACGACCAGCGGGCATTGTTCTGCGCGCCGTATCCATCATTGTCTGGCCAGGGGCGGCGGCCGCGGCGGGCGGGGGGCAGATCGCATCTCGCGCGGTCCAGTTTCGGGCCCGACGCAACTCGGTCAAGACCGGCCTTGGACGCCGTGTACCGTAGTCTCTCGCCAGGGTCCGCGTTCTCCAACCCGAGCCCGTGGGGCAGTAGCCAGGCGGCTCGCGAGGCAGTTGCGACACTGGCTCATGGGGCAGTCGAAAGATACCCGCCTAGAGACTACAAACCCGGGATAGATACGAAAAATATGTTTCGTGACCGCCGGCCGCGAAATGATTTTGGTTGGTCGAAACTGACATCCGACGTATTCTACGCCAACCGCTAGCCGGGATTTACACCTTTAATAAATCCGACCAGTTGAAGACCCCATGGCAAGAAGTTGTTAACTAACATTCAAGTCATTTTGAGATAATTAGACATTTTTTTTTTTAAATAGAGATGTGAACACGGAATACGTGTCACATCAATATTCTTACTATTGTCAAACTAAGCTAAACGCTTGTGCTATGAAAATAGGACTTACTTGCTAGTCTGGAGTGAGGTTCGAACCCGCAACCTTTGGATCACGAGGCCAGTGTCCTAACCACAAGACCAACAAGCTACTCTTTTTGCATTTCGCCTTTGAAAAATATGTTTTATTGCTAATTCAAGATTAATTTTTATTGATTTATATCATTAAAATATCAAAAAAGTATTTACAAAGTTAAAAAAACGCATTTTTGTACAAAAAAATAAAAATAAACTAATTTTCCCTAAAAAAATGTAGTTAACAACTATTTTTTCGACTCTGGATCTCATTTTTAATGGAATAACACCTTTTTAAAATTGGTAACTCGATATTTTCGGACAATATTAAAAAATGAATTTTCTTTTCAAAAACAGAAAATAACAAACAAGAGTGGTTAATAAAGCTCACGAGGCAATTATTACAGAAAGGAATATGTGAGAAGATGTATTAACAAAGAGAGATACGTGTCATTTTTTTTATCTGTTTTTGTTTATCTGACTTTTCAGAATACATGGTTTTCGATTATGGTATGTTGAGTGTCGCTATCACGACGAAAGTCGTGCACGCTTTTCAGATCTTTCTCTTTTTCTACTGATCTCAATCTGACTTGAGTTTATTTCCAGATAAAATTTCCAACACATGTACATGTCAATGTATATTATAGATGTCTCACAGAGACTAAACTGCATATTTTTATGGGAAAGTAGGTAAAGAAGTCTTTTGGGTGTACATAGGACTTACGACCTGTCGTACGGTTGGCTTACGTGATCATTTTACACAATTGTAACGTTCGCATTTCCACCCATGATAGAATACCATGTCTGCTATTTTTTGGAAGTTATATATATATTTAAATTAAGATTTATCTCATCCTATATTATGGGCCATTTTGTCTCCACTTTTTGATTGAATCTTGATCCAAATTTTCAACTAGACTCGAATTGAAAAACCCGGCCCGACACTTAGAGAGAAAAAAACGTAGATACTCCAAATTGACTCCCATCTGAGAAAGAAGAAATGACTCATCACAAATTGTGAGTTTGCACTTGGTCCAGTTGGAAAATGTAATGTTGGTTTATCAATGGGAGATCAAGCGGCCAGCATCCGTTACAAGCGGGGAAACAAATTGCTATAACAAGAAGAGAAAAATCGAGAATCAATTCAGCAACAACCGACTCTTTAGTATATCATTATTACAACAGTTCAGAACTAACGCAGCTAATTTTTTATCACATCCCTTCCAGGAGCGCTAGACAAAATTTATCGTTTCATTGTGACAATGTTAGTGTAAATTATCTCTATAGCTCACCTATTAGAAGGCTCCATAGGTTAGGAAACGAGTATGGCTACCTATCGGATGTTTTTTCGGAAACACTAGCCGCCTACAAGAAAGCTCTTCTGGACGGATTCGGTCGTTTATAATTGGTTATTGATGTTATGTCTATCTCTTGTTTTTAGATTTTTGAATTTTACATTTCATTTTATTTTACTGTCATTTTTATTGCTTCTTGAATTTCAGACATAATTATTTTAATTTGTTGTAGTTTTATTGATTGTTGACTTTCATATTTGATTTGATAACTATTATTTCATTTGATGTAATTTTTTTATACTTTATGTTAAGTAATGTTTTATTTTTCTTTATATATCACTTTATTAATTGTTTTTGATAGAATTATACCTTATCTCCTTTTTTTATTATTACCTATCAATCTAAACATGTTTATATACATTGTTTCTTTAATGGTACGTTGTACCGTGTATTAAATAAATAAATATCTATTTAGTATTGAAAAAGTCAGATGGAATTTTTATTACTTCTAACTTTGTATCATACTGGCTGTGTTCGCAGCTTCGCCCACGTGGAATTCAGTTTGAGACTATAAGAATATCAGTGAAAAATCAATATAATCTAAACTACTCGTCCAAACAATGTTGTGTGAATGACTTCAGTCACTTCAGTTGGACAGTCCAACCGAAGTCTGATTTGAAAGAAAAATGATCTTTTAACAGACTATACGATTTAATTAATTCGAATTCTTGAGTATGAGGTATAATTTTTTGAATATTTTTATATTAATTACAGTGAAATTTTCTTAGTACGCATGAAAAATTTAATCAAAATAATCGATGTTTTAATGGTTTTATGGATACTGCAATATAGGAAACGGAACGTTTCATTTTTTCTTTTTTGTTTAACTTGTCGAAAAATATTAACGTCTGAATAGCACCACTTCTTTTTCAAACTTTACACAATCAATTTGTAAATAAAATATATGGTCTTTATTAGAAAACATACGATTTTAGTGTATCAAAGATAATTCTATTGCATGAAAACAAAAATAATGTTTCGGGGTTATAATTTTTTTGATGTTATGACAATATATTTGTTCATATTTTGCAAGGAAATGCTTCAAGAATAAATGGATCTATCGTAATAAAATTTTGCAAAATGATTTAATAAGTTTACGTTAAATTTAAGAAATTGAGAGCAAATACGAAAATCGTGTACTGGGGCCCCTTAAATACATACTCTGTGGAACGCCATTGAAATTCAGTTTATTTTCACTCTAGAATTCAGTCATCCCACCGGATCGAAACCTCCCCTAACCTGGGTCAAATTTTTCACACCCTAGCGAAAACAAAGGCGTCCCTCCACTAAATCCAACATTTTAAATTAGGCTAAATCTGAATACCTTGCAGTGCCAGGTAGGTACCGGCCGCTGGTTGGCCGTAAATCCGACATCTTGATAGCGGACTTGAATTGTTATATTGAATTATATAACTATATTTCAATCTGATTCGCGCGCGAAGTGTCTGCCCGCCAGACGATTCGTCGCTGGTCTCGTTTTATTATTTAACTTATCGACCATAGCATCGCTGGCTAGATTTGCCAGCCGAGATAAATTTCATGTTCCATTCAAGACAGCTCGACTTGTAACTCCATTCCGTATGTATAATCGTATTTCGAATCGCAAGCTCCATTCGACCACGCCCAAATTGTAAACTCTTATTTTGAAACGGTTGACACATTCAACAGCTCACTAATTGGATTCGGCTAATGCAGTGTTTTTCAATCTGTGGGTTGCGACCCCCAGGAGGGTCGCCAAGTGTTTCTCGGGTGGTCGCGGTCGCAAGCCAGGCAAAAGTAAAAAACTAGGGTTGTAGGTAATATACTGCAATAAAAGTACTGCAGTAAAAGAAGGCTGTACCTGTTTATTTTTTAATAAAATTTCAAAGTGGTTGTATTTTTAAGACGTTAAAAATCAAATTATTTTCTGATTGAAGCCTATTTCTCTTCTTAAGGTACAGATACATATGCTTATTACTGGCATGCTCATTAGCATGCTCAAATCTAGCATGCCCTAACAACTGTACACATTCGCTCATTAGTAGCATGCTTATTTTAAGCATGCTCAAAGCTAACAATCAAACACACATGCTTATTAGTGGCATGCTCTTGTCGTAGAATGAAGAGGAACTCTAGTTCAAAATTGAAACTTTGCAAACTGAAATAGAAAATTCAAGTGAACCAATAAATCAAAACAATTCCTGGGTTTGCTCTTGTCAAAGAATAGAGACGCTCTAGTTCAAAATGGAAACTGCAAACTGAAATAGAAAATTCAAGTGAACCAATAAATCAAAATATTTTTGATTTTAGTTTTTTTAATTTTTATTGTAAGATTTGAATCATTCGTGTATTTTAATAAACTTTCATAAACATTAATTCTTGCTATATTATTTTTACATACCGGTGACCGAGTATTTCACAGACATTCGTGATTCCTATAATAAGTCACGAAAAGTAATGTTTTATCATCTCCCCAACGCGCCATATTTGTTTCATCTGTCGCGGACTGAGAAGATCGCATTGATAATCGATACTAGCCGCGAATGACATTAGCATGCTCATAATAAGCAAGCCTGTTCACACATGCTCAAAAGATACCCCTTCTCATGGGGAATGACATTAGCATGCTCATTACTAGCAATGTGCAAACACACATGCCACTAATAAGCAAGGGCTAAAGAAGGTCACTACTGCGCGTGCTCACGTGCCACTAATAAGCATATGTATCATTACCTTTAGTTTTTATATTTACCATTGAAGAGAACGTTAGATCACATAGGCAGGAAGGGGCGAGTGGCACTAACTATTATAAAGCCTCCCTTGCCAGCTTTGAATATTCTTCTCTTCGCTTCTCATCATTCATAATATGTCAATCGTTTGCAAATAGAATTCCATTTTAAGCATGCCGTCAGCAGGTAAATCTATAAGATTTTCTTTCACCTTCGCGGATAACAAATCGGCCAGTTGTACTACATATCCAAAAAAGGCTTTATTTACCCATTGGCAGCCTCAGAATCCAATTCTGGAGAGTAATTTAATTTTTTTAACGTTTTATAGATCGCGGAAGTAGTTTTATTTTGAACCTGGGGTGTCGCCAGAATTTTTTTACTTGTAAAGGGGTCGCGTATTCAAAAAGGTTGAAAAACACTGGGCTAATGTAAAGATTACCAAGTACCCCAATATTTTTGAGTACCTACCTTGATTTCAAAAATGATACAAAATTGATTGAGATAGACTAATAGCCATCGAACTCCATACTTTTGTTATAGTATCAAACCAGAAATATTCTCTATACATGTACATTATAATAGGTAAAAAGGTTTGGTCATACAGGTACAAAAATCTATAAATTGAACGCAAAAAAACAACAAACCTGATTTTAAATATGGTTTACATGACAGTACTATACACTCATATTTGTTGATCGCCAGACTTATGTTTTAGTAACTAAAATAAGTAGTAGCTGAAATTATTTCTGTAGGTGTACACTATAGTAGGTAAGAAGGGAAGGATATTATGACATTAGAGTTTTGGCAGATAACAGGTAATACAAGTACAAAAAAATGTGTAAGTAAAACTTTAAAATATGAGATATCAGGGTAATATTGTTAAATAGTGTCCCGAATAAAATATATAAAATTCAAATATGTTACTATAACGAAATGACTTGATTATTTATAACATCTGGCGAAATAAATAACCTGCGAAAAGCGTCTGTCAATCACTAACACGAGTGCATAGTGGACCTCTTTCCATTTAAGAAAGACAATCGAATTAGTATGTGTAAGCCGTGCGTACGGGGCACATTGTTTCGTTGCGCTGGTGTCGACGGGTATATACACCAACACAAGTCGACGAAAAAATGGTCGAGCGATGTGTTTTTTACGAACGCTGCCTTAACTGTAAGAGATATTTAAATACTTTCTATAAAGAAGATGTAGAATTTAAAAAGTTCTATAGAAAATCCTGAACGGCATATATCTATATGTAAAGGTTGATACACAAATTGATAAGATAAGAATAAAATATATATGTAAAATTAATTTTAATCTGGCGGGGGTAATTTAAGTATATAATGTTAAATTCTTATCCAAATAAATTTGCTAATCGAATGTCAGCAAATCGAAAGTGATGGTATTCGAGAGAGACGAAAGAGTGACTAAGTGTGATGTAATTATAAACAATGAATGCTTAGAACAAGTGAACGAGTTTGTGTATTTGGGAAGTATGTTTAGTAGAGACGGCAAGGCTGAGAATGATATCGAAAGGAGAGTAACTGCGGGAAACAAAGTTAATGGTGCACTAAATGCAATTATGGCCAATAAGAATCTGTCAAAAGAAGCAAGACTAGCGGTACATAATGGCGTTCTAGTGCCAACCCTTATGTATGAGAAGGTGAAGACCTGGAATTGGCAAAAAGAGGAATGAAGTAGACTGATGCGTTGAAATGCATGGGTCACTAAGACGCTTGTTTGGAAAATCTTTGGTCGATAGAGTGAGGAATGAACAAATTAGAAGTGAATGCAATGCTGGCTGTAGTGTGGTAGATAGAATAAAGAAAGGAGTGCTGAGATGGTTTGGTCATGTGGAACGTATGAACGAGGAAAGGATGGTTGAGAAAATATATGAGGCGAATGTTGAAGGCAACAGGAATAGAGGGCGTCCGCGAAAGACCTGGCACGATCAGGTACTACAAGTATTTGAGGATGGCCCTGTTAAAAGCCGCAACAATCGTAGAATGTGTATGAGAAGATGTATGAATGTGGCCGAAGCAAAAGTGGTGTGCCAGGATAGAAGAGTGTGGCGTTCAATCCTCTCTGCCTACCCCTGCAGGGAAACGGCGTGATGGTTAGTTAGTTAGTTAGTCAGGGAAATTTTATGCAGAAAAAAATTGCCATGTACACAACATTGTTTGGACGAGTAGTTTAGATTATACTGATTTTTCACCGACACTCTTATATTCTCAAACTGAATTCCACGCGGGCGAAGTTGCGGGCACAGTTATGTATTGTAGTTGTCTATAAAGTTAAATAAACAATTAATGTATATTATAGATATCTCACAGAGACGAAACTGTATTAATTATGGGATAGTAGGTATAGAAGTCATTTGGGTGTACATAGGACTTATGACCTATCTTTTTATGGTTGGCTTAAGTGATCACTTTACACAATTGTAACATTCGCCATTTCCACCCATGATAGAATATACCATGCTTATTCATTTTTTGGAAGTTGTATATATGTTCAAATTGCGTGGAAAGCTTTCATATATGAGTAATAAGCACCTTTTCCATGCGGCCTGTACAAAGCCATTTTCATTCCCCTTAATCCCCACAGATGTCGCTAATGAGAAAATCTACATTGATTTTTTACGGAATTTTGAGAGCAATATACTTTATTGTGTGTAATGAAATTCATCCGAATACTTGCATTTCACTAGGATACGCCAGGAAATGTTATTTCCAATTTTTGTTAAATTCCTTTTTACCAGTATTTACAATTCAGAATATTTTGAGTTTGTTCAAATCTTTCAGAACAGTGCTGGATTTATGTCATAGAGACATTATTAATAAATTAATTGATTAATAATGTCTCTATGACATAAATCCAGCACTGTTCTGAAAGATTTGAACAAACTCAAAATATTCTGAATTAAATAAACAGTTTTAAGCGTAACATATTTGGCACGCCAATTACAAGTTCATTCATTTTACATTACAGAGGGTACCACTTTTTTTTAAAGTGAAAAATACCGCTCTTAAATTTAGCCGGAAAATGACTCGAGTCGATCCGGTGTGCTGGATTTGATTGTTTTTATGTTAATTCGATCATTTATGGGGAAAAAACGTTTCCTTTGTTTCGTTTACGTATCTCCGATTCCCACGGAATAAGTGCGGATTTTTTACTAATAACGAGAAGCTCCAAAATAATTATAATGATTGACTGTCATTCATTTGCATGTTCCCAAACTATAACTGACGGGTGGTGTTCCTTCTCCAAAAATGAGCTTTTAAAATAAAAATAAAAACTAACTCACAAAAACCAAGTTTTTATTATACCTACTCCGTTTCTCATTTAATCAGGTTTCGTGCCTTACTGCACGCGTCGGGGTCATTACTCATTTGTAATGATTCCAATTTGAAAAAACCATTAAAATTTCGAAAAATCCAAAATTATAATATAATTATTAAAAACTTTTAAACGAAAATTTGTTAGATCATTTTTACCGTCGCCACGAGTCTGCCTGCAAAGTTTCAGCTCTATTGAATCACGGGAAAAGGGTTAAAAATCGATACAAAGTTTTTTCCGGCAAACAACAAACCGAAGGGGTAGGCAGAGAAGATTGAACGCCACACTCTTCTATCCTGGCACACCACTTCTGCTTCGGCTACATTCATACATCTTCTCATACACTTTCTACGGTTGTTGCGGCATTTAACAGGGCCATCCTCAAATACTTGCAGTACCCGATCGTGCCAGGTCTTTCGCGGACGCCCTTTTTTCCTGTTGCCTTCAACACTCGCCTCATATATTTTCTTAACCATCCTTTCCTCGTTCATACGTTCCACATGACCAAACCATCTTAGCACTCCTTTCTTTATTCTATCTACCACACTACAGCCAGCATTGCATTCACTTCTAATTTGTTCATTCCTCACTTTATCGACCAAAGATTTTCCACACGAGCGTCTTAGCGACTGCATTTCTACTGCATTCAGTCTACTTTCATTCCTCTTTTGCCAATTCCAGGCTTCACTTTCATACATAAGGGTTGGCACTAATACGCCATTATGTACCGCTAGTCTTACTTCCTTTGACAGATTCTTATTGGCCATAATTGCATTTAGTGCACCATTAACTTTGTTTCCCGCAGTTACTCTCCTGTATATACAAAAAAAAAAATTCGTACTTAATTATAAATGCTTACAAATGTTTATTCAAAAAAATAATTTTTCGTACTTTATTTATTACAAATGCTTAAAAATGTTCTCAGGTTTTCACGGCCGTTCAGGTACTTCTGCCTATAGTTTTCTGGGATATCCTGCCGTTATATCCGAACCGTCGGTCAGAAAAGTCGGATACACACGGTAGAATATCCCAGAAAACTACACGCAGGAGATTTATTACGTTTGTATCGACATTTTTTATTAATTTTTGTGTTTCATTACCCAGCCCCATTGTATAATTTTGTGATTATTTACGTACCTAAAATATGTGTGTCTATTATTAGTTTATTTGAAACAATGAATAATACAATGCCAATATAATAATTTATATAATTCGAAACTCGGCGGTGAAAAAAATATGCGTTGTCATGGGGCTTTTTAAATTTTTATTTCGCGCAGACAGGAACCTAGTAGCCAGCGGTTAATCAAGACGCACTGATTGGCCATTATTTAATAATAAAAAATATCGCCGCGTTCCATTTTCGAAATTAAAAAACCATTTCAGTGTTGCAATATAATACGCACGGCTCGATATATGGCCGGTACCTAGCTGCGGCAGAATCAAGGTTCTCACCGGACGCCAGTACGCAGATCACGCTTTTCTGAGCGTTGAATGCGATATTATTTTTAAACATATTTGTGTTCGACTGAGAGGAAATTTCCTCCATGAGAGCTTCAATAAAAGTAATTTAATCAATATTTATATATACTACAGATGTCTTTTGATGTTTATAGGACTTACGACCTATCATATGGCTGGCTTAAGTAATCACTTTAAACAATGTAACATTCACCAATCCACACATAATTGATCCCACCACATCTATCAAATTTTTGGAAGTCGTGTATACAACTTCGTATATGTATATGTTTACTGTATTTTCCTTCCCATAAGGGAGAGTTCCAGTTTATATTTTTCCCCTCACTGTCCTATTTCCCAACAAACTCCTATCATTCTTTTACCCATGATGTACTGCTTTTCTTTCTTGATGTTAATTTTAATTTTCGATTATATCTATTACCTTTTATTACTTTATTTTCTTAGTTTACCATATTACTCTAATTCGGATCCCATTGCAGGGTCCATCATCAGGGCTGACATCAGCCCTGCAATGGGATCCGAAACGTCGGTCAAAAAGGTCGTAATTACACGGTATAATACCCCAGAATACACAGACCTGAAGATTCTGAGTGGCCGTGAAAACCTAAGAATATTCATATTTTTTCAGGCTCCTAAAATGCAACCGACCAAAATTTGAATATCATTCAACAAAGGAAAAGGAAGGGGTTATGAAAAAAGGACCTTTGGGTTTGAGGTGTTGATAATATGTTCGCATAACTCCTTTTATCCAATTATTTTCTGTCCATCTACTTTTTTTTTTAAATAGAGATGCGAACACGGAATACGTGTCACGTCAATAATCTTATTATTTTCAAACTAAGCAAAACGCTTGTGCTATGAAAATAGGACTAACTTGCTAGTCCGGAATGAGGTTCGAACCCGCGACCTTCGGATCACGAGGTGAGTGTCCTAACCACAAGACCAACAAGATACTTTCAAAACAATAGTAATTAGACGAGACATGCTGTAGTTGAATCGTGTCAAATCAACAGGGCGTTGAAAAGTTTCAGATCTGCCAGGGTGGACCGGTCAGAGCCGTCCTTAGAATGGCGTCTTATATCTCGTTTAGTGCGATTTGAGTCCGACATCCGGGTATTGAGTTTTGTTAAGCCGCGGTATGTGTGCGCCTGTGTCTGTGTGTCTGTGTGTCCGTGTCCGGCGGCCTGCGGGTGTGTGAGTGTTCAGTTGCACCTGTAAAAGCCCTTTCGTGATTGTCTGCGATAGCGATCGCCAAATCTTCCGATTGACAAATAACAATTTTAATGAGAAACATTTTTTTAAATAAAACGCAAATCACTTTGTTTTCACCACTTTATTAGATTAAACAATCTACATGTTTCGAGAAAATTGTTCCCTCCTTCAGGATTATTGGTGGACTGAAATTGAAAAAGTAAAACATGCAAATGTGAGGGGAGGGGGGGGGGTCAGAGGTGTTAATTATTATGGGTCACCTGGAGAGGAAGGAATGTTAAGTGGAAAAATATTCAATATTGGGTTATGCAAAATTTTTGTATGTGTATTTATTAAATTTAAATTAATATTAACATTTTTCCTAATTTCAAGTATTTCTGATTATTTATTTGTCGGATCTTATAGCTGAAATGTAAAAATTTTAAACCTGTGTTAATATTAAATCTATAGTCATATTCTATTAATTTTTTTGCAAAATCAGACTCAATATTGCTAGTTAATGCTTTGATATGTTCTTCAACCCTAGTTTCAAAATTTCTTTTTGTTTTGTTTTTGTTTTGCCACTATAAACATGTAGATTGTTTAATCTAATAAAGTGGTGAAAACAAAGTGATTTGTGTTTTATTTTAATAAAAATGTCACCACAAAGGTCAAGCCTTCATACGGAAGAAAAAATATTCTTCGAGCAGTAAACATTTTATATTTTATGAATAATATGGTCGAAGTAATAGCAAAGTGTCAAGTCATCATTTAGACTTGGTGAAATTTTTGTACTACGAAATTAATATCAAATATCAATTTCGTCGTTTACATGTAAACTAGGCAAGGATCCAATGATTGGTTTCCCTACTGGTGAACTCTACTCCATTTATATTCAAAAACACATTCTTATTGTGAAGTTGCATTTTTTTCAGAACAAAAAATTCTGTGAAATTTAAAACCAAATTAAGTAATCAATTAGAAAGACATACAGAAAAATCAAATCCACGAAAAAATATTTGGCTGCTACCGGAATTCGAACCACGGATCTCCTCCTTTCCGGGGCAGGCGCGTTATCCAATTACGCTGTAGCGGCCCTGTATATTTCCGTGAATATATCGGTGGGTACCATTCAATCCACTTTTTTGGTACGGTAGGCACAAATTACTTTGTGTTCCTGCCGCTAGAGGACGCCAGAATTAACCGTTTAATTCATTTTTATTTTTGGACACATTTGATACAACATACAAGTATTATATTCAAGAACACATTCTTATTGTGAAGTTGCAGTTTTTTCAGAATCCCATGATTGGCCGAAATGGATGCATTACGGCTAGAGGTTGCGGTAGCTCCCGTTCACCACAGTTTCATTTTCCATAAAACAATGAACGCCTTGAGCTTGAAATATTATTCAAATGATGTGTGAAGAGATTAGGTAAACCAGAGACATATTCTGTGGGACTTGGTTTTGGGAAACAAATGAAAACACTAAGTGTTTAATTATTTTAATACATTGACAAATTCACAGGGCACGGATTAAATTAAAACACCAATATCGAATTCACACCATTTCGCAATTTATCACTCGTCTATGAATACTTTTTTATTGCTGGGTAACACTTTCGATCGTATAGCGAAGCTAAAATGGCAATGAGCAAGACATGTTGCAAGGCAAGATGTTACAAGATGGACTGCCAGAGCTCTGAAATGGAGACCTTGGGAAAACAAAAAAGTCGTCGGAAGACCTCAAAAAAGATGGGCCGACGATATTGCCGCTCTGGGGAGGAAGAAATGGCTACAACTAGCAAATAGGAGAGAAGGGTGAAAGGGTATGGAAGAGGCCTATATCCAGCAGTGGAGAGATGAAGGCTGAGGAAGAAGAAGAAGAAGAACACTTTCGAGTAAATTCTGTTCATTATCGCAACATGGTTTACAACGCACGATGGTAACATAGCGACTAGCACGCTAGCCGCGGCCTGGACCCTCTATTTATATGCAACACTTTCTTTTTGTTTCAACCCCTTTCTGTTATTTGCGGATGACTTAAAGCTTCTCTTAAAGGTGTCAACTTTGGACGATTTTCATCTTCTCCATGCAGATATATCTGATATACGTGAATGGGGAAGACGAAATAAACTGTTCTTCGGTATTCGGTTACATCCTACACTAGGGCCCAAAAAACTCTATTTTTTCGCTGCAAAATGAACGACCAAAATCTGACAAGAATATCGAATTTTAAAGATCTAGGTGTTAGATTTGTAAGCAACCTAACATTTCACGATCACAAAGAGACGATCAGTGGTAATGCTTCGAGAATGTTAGGATTTGTTTTGCGTACTGCCAGGGTTTTCGAGAATACCCACATACTGAGTTTTCTCGAAAATCTCTACGTACTGAGTTCTTTACAACTCCTTGGTGCGAAGTAGACTAGAGAGTGGCGCGATGATTTGGGGTCTACATGAGAGCAAGTACTCTCTTATGGTGGAGAAAGTCCAAAAGAAGTTTCTGAGGTATTTCTACATGAGAGAGTACGGGAATTATCCTTGGCTTTACCCAACCGAGTTTCTCCAGGGTATGCTTGGCTACAATAGTTTAGAGGCTAGAAGGAATATGTATTTGATTATAAATTTTTATCGATTGTTGCGCGGTATGATCGATAATCATGAAATTATGCAGAGCATTGGTTTGTATGTTCCTGGTAATTACCTTAGACATCGTCAGCATAGATTGTTTCATATTCCAATATGCAGGACCAACCTGCCGATGGTTATGCCTGTTGGAAGAGCCACAGCTATGCTGAACAATATCGCTTTGGGTATTGATATATTCCATGTGTCTGAAGGGGTTTTCCAAAGCAGGATTCTCCTACACCTTTGACCAGATTGTTATTTTTGTTTTGTTGACCAGATTGATATGTTATTTTTAATTGTTAACATAACATGTATGCATTGAACTTAAGTTTGTGATGTACATGTTATTGAATAAATAAATTGAATTGAAACGTTGGTTTTTCGAATCCTCGAGAACATTATTTTCATTTCTAGTGAATGCGAGTAGGTTCCCGTTGCTTCTAGGCTATTCCAGGCGTCTCCGACGTATTGTGGATAATCCTAGAGTGCTGTATGGAGTTCTAGAGGGTTCCATAGTTTTGTTCCAAAGTGGCATATTACATAGAACAGTGCGCAATGCATTTCGTTACAATATTCTATATATTATATTAGCGCCAATTTGATTTGGCGCTAATTTAAAAAAGGTGACTAACCCCTGTCGCTCGGCCGTGCTCACCAGATGAATGCTGGCTGTGTGTGATTTATCAAGTGCGCATGTTAATGCGCAGGTTAACAGATAGGTAATGAAATCATTGTGGACGGAGTTAATACTACTACATTATATTCAACGCAACTAATTTTGTACAATACCTAGTCATGCATTATGCTCTCTCTTACATACTACAAACACCGGCAGTAGATTCAGTCGTGTTGTTTGCGCACTCGCTAAACAATAAATAATTAACACAAAATAAGTTTAAAATATCAAAATTATGGTGATGCCTACGTCCAAAATGTCGAATACCATTTTTCAAGGGAACTTTCATAAACATAAGATAAATCGTAGAAACTGCATGGTATGACCAGTGTACCTAATAATACAGTTGAACTAATCTACGCACAAACGCATTTAGAGAGAGGGCGTGACCTAATCCAATATACGGCCAAATAGCAGTAGCGTACAAGCAAAAAAGCTATGCATTAGTAAAGATTCTGGGAAACAAATATTAATTAAATAATTCTTATCTTAAGAAAAGTTGATTTAAAATTCTAGCCGCAATTCGTCCTACGGCTAGAAGTTTTATTTCAGACTTTTCTGTGCCTAACTTCATGTCAATTCTTCATTTATTTTGCCAGCCAATTTATTCCATAGATATAGTCAAGTCAAGAAAAAAACTGTGTATTTTTAAGGCTGCGAGTTTTGTGTAATAGACAAGTAAATTTAGTGTACTTCTTCGAAAGGTCCTGTGCCAGGTGAGAATACGCGCACGTAATTGCAGAAATGTTATGTTTTACAAATTCCACCCAAAACTTTTGTGTTAATTCTATGTCTTTCTATGGTGAATGTAAACACAAATACCATCTGTCATCAGATGGCGAATTCTGTCATGTCATAAAATGTTTGATTTATTTTTGTGAAAAGAAACATTTATCTGAAATTAGTTTTGTTGCCGATTTAATTATATATAAGTCGTCTTCGAAATATATTGAAATTTTTTGCCGTATTAGTTATACCTATATAAAATATTTATACAAAATATTGTTTACAATACTTCTTTTATAGTGCAGTTATTTTTGTGGATTGAAGCTACTCAAAATAGTTCATTATATATAGTTTAAAAAAAAAATGTATATACCCTTATAGGTATATGCGTATATAATATACTTAGGTATGTAGTCGGTCACAGCGTAACCTAAGTTTATACCCACTGCACGCCACTGCCAAATAGCTTCAGTGACCTCCCAAAATTTGATGATTTGTCTTCGGGTTTATGCACGCGGCTGAAATATCAGCCGCATTCTTACTGTACTAATAAAGTAAATTTTATATTTATATATGTTTTAATTTATTTAATCATATAATTAAATTGTATTTATTTTTAATAAAGCAAATGGAGATGCGAATTATTATAATTTTAAAACAAGGAAAATGCCAATTTAAAAAAAATAGGACTAACTTTTTGGTCTCCTGGAATGGGGCTCGGACCATCGACCACTGGATCACTATGCGATAGTCTTAATCACTAGACCGGCAAGCTACTCATTTTATTATTATTTCATTTTTGGAGTGGACTTGTAACTTTTGTATTTTCTTCTCACAAAAAAGACGTATTTGGATGTGTAGTTTACTTTTGTGATGTGAAAGAATTAAATTTAACAATGTTCCATTCGTAACACCTTTTAGCCAAATCGTGGATAATTCACCATCTGCCCACGCTCATTTCTGGCGAGATGAAATTATTAGTTTCTAAGGGCATAGTGAAGGACTTAATAGGAATAGGCATCTTTTCACATTTTTTGGTCGGCAAAAAATGCAGTCCTTGATGCGCTTATCTCCTTAACTGCTGATATTTCATCCAAAGTGTAAAGAATACCTATTACCAGGGGCGTGCAGTGAGAACAAAAAGAATGACTTTTATTTAACATACCTACCTATATTTGGAAAAAAATATTTATCTAGCAGAATATTAGGAATATTACCAGATATATCCCTTATTTCGTTTAATTTCAAAATATTTGCTTAGAAAAAAGTCGTGCTTCTTGTTCTCACCGCACGCCCCTGATAATAGGTATTCTTTACACTTTGAGTGAAATATCAACAAGACTTGCCAGAAATTTTTTCTATCAGCTATGAGACACCTTAAATAATAAAACTAGTCTGAACTCTTTTATTTGGAGAGTGAGACAAAAATTTTACGGCCGAAAATATTTTTTTTACTTTTTGGTAAAAATAAATTCATGTAATTTTTCTGTGAATTCATTATTTAGCTGTAATGTATACTTTAAAGGCTTTTAGCGCTGTATGTTTGTAAAAAAAATGTGTTCGTGTTTTTTTAACTAGATCCCCTATTCATTATTCATACAAAATTGTTATCTCAGGCGATATCCGCTATGACGGAATCGCTCTCTTGTAATGGTAAATTAGCAAGAGGAAACAAAACAAGTTATATATAAGTACCTTAGTACCTGCCTGGTTATCTCGTAATAGCCAGAGCCGGCGCGGCCGTATTTGGGCGTTACGCCAAGAACACAATTTCTATGGCGGTATAGTGCCACAAAAATTAGTGGTAAAATTGAAAAATGCAAAACTTGAGAAACCATCATCCTCTTTATCCCTGGAGGATCGGATATAACCAATGTATCGACTTGGCCCTTGTTTCTTTCCCTGCCTTGCGCCTAAAATATTTTGGCACTTTTAATACGATTAAAACTTTTGAAAAAAAATTATATTTTCTAGGATTTATTGTTAATTTGACATACTTTCGTGAATTTGGCATTTGTGTAATGAGTATTTGAGATTGAAAATTGATCAAAAAAATTATAACCGTACTTTTATGTGTTAACCTTAGATCAAGTGTACTGCAGGAAGGGTCGCAAAGAAATAACAATATAACTTGTTCACTCTTTGCTCATATACCTACGGCGTTATCGGATGGGGAGGTTCTTTTAAAAAAATATCAACTCAGTTAAGATAGCATAAATGATCATTATTAAATTAATACTGAAAAAAAATCCACCTATTCAACAAAAGAACTTTGGTACTTGTTGACCAATTATTTATTTTTTTTGGGTCGCAGTCCTAAGATTGGTCTACAACAAGCACTTGCTTTCTCCACTCCTCTCTGTCACCTGCCAGCCTCTTCATCTCTTGGTAGGTGCTACAGCGCACATCTCCGATAGTCTGGTCTACGTAGCTTAATCTCGGGCGGCCTCTCCGATCGTTGCCTTCAACATTTCCCTCGACGATGGTAAAAAGCATGCCCGGATGCCTTATATTATGGCCTATCCAAATTGCTCGTTGTTGGGCGATTCTGTTCAGGAGTCATCCCTTTTCGCCCATCCTGCTCAACACCTCGTCTTTTCGGGTATGTTCTGACCAATGGATCCTCATCTCAAAGGCTGCTAGCCTCCGAAACATGCTCTGGCCGATGGTCCATGTTTCGCTGCCATACATCAGCACACTCCAGACAAGAGTTTTAATCAAATTTTTCTAATCTTTAAATCAATTATTCATACAGTCATTTTATATACCTACACGTATTAAGATAAATGAATTTTTTTGTAATCGATATAGGTAAGTCGCTGTAATGACAGTCCAACAAAAAAAAAGTTATAAAATATTATTATAGAAAAAAAATGCAAATTTTGATGTCGCATATCTCCATAATTGTAGGTCGTGGATTCTTGAACATTTTTGACTCATAATAAAGGCAGGAATCTACCTGTAAAGTATTGTGGACTAGCTCTGTTACACTCGACAAAGCATCATCTAACGTTTTAGTAAAAAAAATATGTATGAAAATTCTGACAATAATTTTATTTTCAAAATTTTTCCATGTAAAATTGTTGAAATTACAAACATGTCAAAATTTCTAGTTATTTACGATATAACGAGAAAAAAATATTATATTTGAGTAGATATACCGAGTGCCGGTCCTGGTAGTAAATTGTTCACATAAATCATTACGAAACTTTATCATTTTTTTTTGATAACAAATTTACATAATACGCAAATTATTATTAGAATTATGCAAAACATAACCTTTTTGGCAAAAACAACGCTGGCCGCTGTTACAGGAACTCTGGTTTGTGTCTGACCGGTCCGTTGAAGTCTCCTGTGTCGTCAATCTACTCGTGTAGGTATCATTATGTATTCGGCTACAAATCTCTGGTCGATTGAAATTTGGAAATAAAATATTTTGGCAAAATGAATACGATTAAAACTTTTGGAAAAAAACTATATTTTCTAGGATTTATTGTTGATTTGAGATACTTTCGTGAATTTGGCATTTGTGTAATGAGTATTGAGATTGAAAATTGATCAAAAAAATTATAATTGGTAGTTTTATGCGTTAACCTTAGATCAAGTGTACTACAGGAAGGGTTGCAAAGAAATAATAATATAACTCGTTCACTCTCTGCTCATGTACCTACGGCGTTATCGGATGGGGAGGTTTTTATAAAAAAATCTCAACTCAGTTAAAATAGCATAAATGATCATTATTAAAGTAATACTGAAAAAAAATCTACATTTTCAACAAAAAAATTTTTACAAATTGCTGGTGATTTTTTCAAGCAAGTTTCCATATTGAAAATATGTAAAGAAAAAAATCTTACAGAGAACCAGGAATACATTAATTACACTTATGAGAAATGGAAACCAAATCATGACGCCGAAATTTAAAACAACCCAAATGCAGAACCACTAGGTATATTTGTAGGTAAGGCCATTAACCACTACAATTATCTTCCTATCGAGATTCGCTACATTAGATAACAAATAATTTAAAACCATCTTAAAAACCAATTTAAATTAATAAATCGTTTAAAATTAAAGTTTATTTTCAAAATATTTTTCATTATTTACCTAATTGTTTTCTATTACCACCCGTAGGTATTAATTATTATTTGATTTACACACCTATATACTAAGTAAGATCTGAGACTCCCTTATCAGACTCAAGAGCTTCTCCTGATGAGGTCTATGATGATGTGATTAAAAAAAATCTTAAAAAAATGTCAATTTAATATTTAAATATGTAAGATTTATATTATGTAACTTATATTAAATAAAAAATAAAAATAAAACTCGATCAATCGCGTGCAGTACATTGAGGCATATAGGTACCTACAGGGTTTCTCGTACGTAGCTAATAGCAAAAACTTCGTGGGAGTCTTCTTCTTTCAATTTTTAATAGAAAATATTCTTAACTCTTTGGGTAAGACGTCGACAGTTACGGAGATAATATTTCTATATTATTTTCCGTAAAATGTTACACTAAAGTAACTTTTTAAGGAAAATTTAAAAAAATGTCGATGTATTTGATTTTGTTTCAACGTAGGGCATTTATAAGTAAACATTTTTATATACTATATTCAAGGACACATTCTTATTGTGAAATTGCAATTTTTCAGAACAAAGTTCTGTGAAATTTAAAACCAAATTAATTAATCGATTAGAAAGACATACAGAAAAATCAAATCGATAAGGTCGATATATTCACGGAAATTATAACGCGCCTGCCCCGGATAGGAAGAGATCAGTGGTTCGATTCCCGGTAGCAGCCAAATATTCTTTCGCGGATTTGTTTTTCTGTATGTCTTTCTAATTGATTAATTAATTATTTATGTATATTAACAACGTAAGTACGGCTGGAACGTTGTCAAGAACATCTCAACCGTCCCTGTCAGCTTCACCGTTCGTCAAAGATTATTATATTTTATTAACCACATCCACCATTAATTAATCCCTCCGATTCAGAGGACACAAACAAACTTCACATCCAATTAAACGGACATTTGGGAAGATCGTAGATTGACAACGTAGATTGACGAACTGCGTCGTCGGCGCCTGGCGCTTATAATAAATCGACTATTTAATACACCTGCTCTTAGTAATCTGTCAAAATGACCTTCGACATACATGACCTCTTTGAGTATCAATTTTTTTTCAATAAACCAAACATTTCGCAACACTCTTTATTTTTTTCACTATTTAAGTTTCGGGAGATGCAGTTCTTTTCTTCATTAGGTTTTAACTGAGATAAATACAGTTTTGTGTCAATTTTTTAGATATTATATTAGATATATAGGCGTAGAGGAGAGAGGAGTGTTATCGAAAGCAGGCTTGAAGTTTTAGGAATCTTTCTTTTTTTTAATGATGCCTCAATAAATATATTTATTCACTTATCTTAATTATATATATATTAATTATTTGTTTATCTTAATCATGATGTTGTGTGGGCTAATACATGATTTCACTTAAACATATTGCATTCCATCTAGTCATTTAAAAGTTTTTACAATACAAATTTTTGCACTCCTGTTTTTAAACCTCCTTATATTCACCGTGTTTTGAATTTCCTTTGGCAGGCTATCGAAGATGTTTAGACCTTTGTACATCATACAATTTTGTGAGGTGTTTTTCTTTTTTATCTTCGGTAGTCTTATGTTATCGCTTCCTCTTGTATTGAAATTAATGAAAATCCCTATTCAGCTTCATCCTGTCATCAAATTATTTGGGTAATGTGTTGCTGGAAGCTTCATTTTTAGTTCTCATCGAACTTGTGAGATGGTAGATAGTTCATTATTATTATCATCATCGCCAGCGACAGCGATAGAACCTAGAGTTGAGTCTTGGCCGCCAATTCTTTCTAGCTTTCTTTCAAACAGCTCATCACCCCCAAACCCCAACACTCACCATCGAGCCATCTCGGCTTCGGCTGCACAGGGGTGCAGGGGTGTATCACTCAATTAAACTTTGTGTGTTCTTGTCACACACGTATTGAGATGCAGGTGACCCATCCAACAGTAGCTTTTTGGTGTGGTGGTCGTGACGCTCGCCTAGTAATCTGATGGTCTGTGGGTCGAGCCCCATTTCAGGACACCACTAAGTTAGTCCCATTTTCGTAGCAGAAACTTTTAGCTTAGTTTAAAAATAGTAAGAATATTGACGAGATACGTAAATTAAATTTCCCACACAGGCGTAGAGGTACTGAAAAGGGTTTTACCTAAAATAATAATAATATTAACCCTGTTACCTATAGACGAGTTTTTTTTTTTTACTGGGTAGGTACTTAAATTTCGAGAGAAACAGAATCTCCCATCGACAGATAAAGTATCAAACTGACTTGAATTAAGTTCAAATGTAAATATAAAAAACTTATTACTTAAATAAAAAAGATATATACTTTTCTTTCTACATAAAATACATAATAAACTTCAGGAACAACCCTAAGTTAACATCACTTCCATTCTTTTTCTTACTTTGTTTGTTTTACTAGTTTATATTCTTTCTACATATACTCACGAACATTTTTTTTTTTCTTCCCATCACCAATATATTCATTACATAACTTCTACAAACTTGTCCTACAAACTATATGAGTAATAAGCACCTTTTCCATGCGGCCTGTACAAAGCCATTTTCATTCCCCTAAATCCCCACAGATGTCGCTAATGAGAAAATCTACATTGATTTTTTACGGAATTTTGAGAGCAATATACTTTATTGTGTGTAATGAAATTCATCCGAATACTTGCATTACACTAGGATACGCCAGGAAATATTATTTCCAATTTTTGTTAAATTCCTTTTTACCAGTATTTACAATTCAGAATATTTTGAGTTTGTTCAAATCTTTCAGAACAGTGCTGGATTTATGTCATAGAGACATTATTAATCAAATAAACTTTGTGTTGACAAACTATATGAAATAACACGTATACAATTAGCTACACTAGCACAGGCTACGCCTAGTTAAGTAGTAGCAATCCACAAAATATAATTAAATTATAAATAAAATAATATACATTTAATGATCCATATGTTTATGTATAAAATAAATTGTATAACGAGGAATTTACAAATATATAAAAATAAATATTATTGTAAACCTTAAAAAAAAAGAAAAAAATTATGGTTCTGATGTGAAAAAATGAGCGGAAGTTACTGGTTTTAAGGGTGGTTCTAACGGGAATATTGAGAGGAGGAGAAAAGTTAATGAAAGTAATATTTATTTATTTATTTATTTATTTATTTGTTTACGCCCATTAGGCTTTTACATAAAGAGTTTAAAATAAATTTCAAAAAGCACATACATTAAAAGTTTCAGGAATAGCACCAAATCATGAGTATAAAAATTAAAAATGTAGAGTAGGTAACGAGCAGCAATGCGTATAGGCTTTTACATAAAAAAATATATCATAAAATTAAAAAGAACATACATTAAACAATATAAGTTACAAGTAGCAAAAAATATTGTTTAGTAAATGAATACTCGAGTTCAAATTTACTTAATTTAAACACATTTACAGGAAAATTATTAAACTTATTTACAAAGAAATTTACAGAAATACTTCCGAGCTTCGTACTATTTATACTCCAAATTTTTGTTCCTAAATTAATATAAACTTTCATTGTTTCGTGGGGATTTTTATGGTGTTAATATACCTACAACATTTTTTGAGTTCATGGCCCTAAAGGGGTGAACGGGCTAAAGCGTAAAGAATCATCTCTTTGTCTTCACATTAAAAACTTCAACCCTGGCATTAAATGTAAACTATGGGTTCATCTGAGACAGGGAACTGTATCGATATAACCTAATTTGAAAGGCTAAATATTAAAATGGCAGCAGAGATGAAATACGTTTTCTTTGTTCGTATTTCTACTTTTATTTTAAAAAACGTAATATCCAAAAAATGTCGGTTGAAGTTAAAAAAAAACGCAATAGGTAGATGGATACCTGCCTAACTGCCTAAATACCGTTCATAATCTACGTAAATCCAATATTTTTGGATTATTTTTCTTTGTTTTCTAAATCGCCTACTTAACGCGAAGAGATTAAATAAAAAGTTAAGATTGGTATGAAAAATTGCGTTAATAGATTTGATAAAACATCTAAACTTAACTGTACAATCTAGAACAAAGTAAATACCCTTTTTTTCTTCTTATAATGCAAGAGGAATGTCCGACTCGATTAACCTTCATTTTCCTCTAACCGTCTTTCGTTTTGACAGCAAAAAGTGTGTTCCGAAAATACAACATTAACGATGTTAAAATATTGATTAATTATCTTTTTTTTGTTTATTAAGAATCCAAATTTACATTTTTTCAACTTGAATATAATTTTTTACATTTTTTGGAATTGCCACTCAACTAGCCCTTGGACACGTTCATGAGTGTCGGTGTAGTTTTGTAGTTGGGTAACAGTTATTTAAAATTATATAAAAATATAATTAAGCAGAAGAGAAAAAGGTATAAATAAAAAAATGTGGGTGAAAAATAAAGGAAAGACTTGAAGAGCATAAAAGAGCCGTAAAAAACTTTAGTTTAAATTCAGAAATGGCAGAGCATGCCAGAATGGAGGGACATAAGTTTGTTATTATTAGATGGGTGCAATAAAGGAAGAAGAATGGACATCTTGGAGATTTTAAAAATAAGTAATAATAAAATAAATGATAAAAATATAATTAACATCCAGATACCGCCCATCACCTCTCCACTCCTATCCATTCTAACCCCGCCCCCGCCATATAAATACTGTCTCGAATTATTTTTAATTTAGTTGTAAACGTGTTGATATTGACAATGGGAGAAATCCCACGTTCTAACAATTCAAAATAAATATAGTGGAATAAAACAGTGTTGTTTACCCTCATTTTTTTAAATATTAAAAAAAATACATATAAACATAATCTATATACGATATTTTTTATATGTTTATACAGAGGGTTTTAACTTATATCTGTAACTTAGGTATATCGAATACGAAAAATTCATTCGTTTCAATACAAGCTAAATAAAATGATAATTAATAGTTTTTCCCATAAAACTGTATTCCGGTATCAACTTCTTACGCGAACATACACATATTTTTTAGACTCCTTTATTTTATTGTTATTAATTTTTTACAGAAAGTATTATTGTTCTTGTTTTTACTGTACTGAATATCATGCACCTACTTATTTTCTGATCATATTTATAATATCTATACAAACGGCTTTGTTTTCCGCAGAGTCCTAGGCCCGAATTCAGAGTCGATACTTAGATGATTTAAAGGTTAAGGTACGCCTTAAAAGCGCAATTTTCAGTACAAAATAACACTTTTAAGGCATATCTTAACCTTTAAATCATCTAAGTATTGACTCCGAATTCGGGCCTTAGTGCGGTCATTTATTTATCATTGCATTCTTTACATTTATTTCTCGTCGCATTCTTTCATTCGACCCACTGGGTCAGGGGTTCAGTCCTCGGCGGTCAAAAAAGATTTACTAATGTCGTTGTTTGTTGCCAAATTTTTCAAATAATTGATAATGTCATTTGTCCATTTTCAAAAACTTAAAAAATAGTTGCACTTTATTTTATTTTCTGACTCGTCTAATTTTTCCTTGCTAGATATGTATCTAAGTAACTCGGCATACTTAACTCAAAACTCGATTTTATTGATTCATTTCGTTGTTTCTTTCGCCCACAGAAATTATTCTAAGTATTTAAAAAAGAAGTGAAATTTCCTTATTAAAAATGAACAAGGATTAAACGAGAGTCCGAAATTAAAAATATAACCTCCTTATTATTTTTGAATAACGAAAACAAGATAAATAAATGGAACGAACGAATCAGAACAAAGAAATACATAGAAGCACCATATTTTCTGTAGGTACAGAGATGTGACTTATCTAAGATACAAGTATTTGAAATACAGAAACAAGATGCAAAATACGTATTTTCATCTTGTATCTGAAATACTTTTTTGAATATTCATCTTGTATCTTGTATTTAGATGCATTCTTTTAATAGACCAACTCAAAACAAAACTCCTTTATGTACAGATCCACAAATTCATTTAACACAAACTATCACCACATTGACATTTTCAACGCAACAATAAGAAACATAAAACAAACAATAGCTACACTACCGCACCCAAACTAATTTGTACATTATATCTTCCCTTCTACTCCCGTCCCACATTCCCCTCCACCCTCTCCATTCGCTATTAATGTATGTTAAAGTAAATTTTTAAATTCAGTGGAAAATTTTTAAGATTGTTTTAAAATAAATAAATAAACACACAAATACACACACTCACTATTGGACATGTTTTTTCTTATTTTTTTATCGATTGTATATATGCGTTTTCTTGGCCCAAAACTCTGTACATCAATTATTGTTTTTTTTCAAGATTGATTAATTATATGGCTGTAAGAAAACCAATAAATGAAAATAAATAAAAAGAAAAATAAAAATAAATATCTTAGTATTTTGTAAATACTAAGATTGCTAAGATACTTTTTTTCCAAAGATGTACCTATAATGAGACCTCATCGAAGAAAAATGAGCGACAAAATGTTTGAAGAACTGGTTTTACTTAAGTCTCAATTAAAACCTTAATAATATAATATAATTCACGTAAAAAAATAAACTTACATTCAATAAAATGTGTTTTCTTACAAAAGAATTTTATCTTTAAAAAGCATTTGAAAGATACGTATTTTGTATCTAATATTTCAGATACCATTTCAGAAAGTTATTTATATCTGGTATCTGAAATACTTGATTTTAAAGTATCTTGCATTTTGTATTACAGATACATTGTATAGGTATCTTGTACATAATTTATATAAAATAACTTTGTAAACACCACTTTTTTATTGAAATAAATTCAACATGTTTCGAAGCCAACGGCTTCCTCGTCAGGATAACAAAAATAAAATTTAAAAATCGAAGTATAGATAATCAAAATATTTTTAAAAAAAAGATATATATGGAAAATGAATAATATAAAGTACCTACTTAACGTGAAAATAAATTTAAAAGATAACTATTTGCAAAAAGAATCTGATTATTTATAACATTCAATTTACTGTTAACACTCTTTCTTATTTCCAAAATTTCTAATTTATCAAACTGTGATTCTGTATAATTTGTATGTAAAATTTGTAAACCCTTATTAGGTAATATCAAAAGAATGATCCATAGCCAAAAGATGGTTAGCAAAATCAGAATAATTATTGCTATTTAAACATTTAAACACCTTAAGTGTTCCTTAACTCTAATTTCAAAATTTGTACACGTTTTTCCTATATAAAAATAATCACAATCAATTTATAAAGTTTACAAAGTTATTTTATATACATTACAATTATGTCACCATAAAATAATTTTGCTATATTTGAAGAAGTATCTTGTACATCACTCTCCCTGTAAAGCTTTAAGGTGGACGCCTCTTCGCATCTCGCCCTGTAACTCCACACAATTTACAATCCCATCACTAATACTCGTACATTATACCGTCTTCCTGGCCTTCGCAGTAGGTACCTACCGCAAGTGCGTTTTAATATGAGAGCCTTTCCACTAGCAGCATCGCGTAATTCGACCCTCCACCGCCTGCACGCTCTTCCTGGTGGAAACCTTCGCCCGGAATGGCGGTGGCGCAATCCTTGAGCGTGTAACGGGAGAGGCGGTGGATACAGATGGCGGTGCACGGAGGTGTCACTGGGTCTGTGTGCCTCGCGCCGAGGTAGGTTCTGCAACTGTACTCGGCAGTCAAACTGTGGGGCGCTTCGCCTTCACCAAAATTGATCTATTAAAAACATTAAACATTACTTTTGCTTGGCTGGCAGGGCTTGCCCCTAAACAGAAATATGTAATATTAGATTAACGCGGCTCGCGGTAGAAGTCGTCTGGTAGACGTAGGTAGAAATCTTCACGTAAGGAAAAAGCGTTATGCCCCTCCATGCGTCGAGATTCGAGTAGACGAGCATCGTGCGCGACAGGTTGTATAACCTATAAATAACTGAACGCGTGAAAATTTTGATAAAATCATACGTGAGTTGTATTGTCTCATTATTGCAATTTTGCAATGAATATTTGAGAAATGGAAACTGCAACAAGTGTGTAATACAAACTTAGAAAGATAAGTTAATAAAATTGTATATTTTGATACAAGTATTTTTTAATGATCGAATGATATTCGAAATTGAAGAAAAGGCGTTTCTTCAGGGGGTCCACCGACCATTTATTAATATTATTTATATTGTGTGTATTATTTTATTTTGCTGTGTACTCTAACTAAGAAACTTATCAATAAATTGCAATATGCATAAATGTGAGAAGTGCCGACATAAGGCACACACTTGGCATGGCGCCTCTACTCCTACACATACCTAGAGAAATCACAAATGCGATGGCTTGGACATGTGCTAAGAATGCCAGAGGAACGAGTACCAAGAAGTATCCCCTTGGCAACCCCGGAAGGAAGGCTACCGGTGGTTCGCCACAGATTAAGCTGAGTGAACCAACAAATAGTATACGAAGACAGGATGGATCTAGACTGGTACGGAAGCAGCACAAGATAGGGGAATATGGCAGCGCCTTGTCGACTCTTGTGGTAGAGCCCCCGACCCTACTTAGAAAAGGCGATGAAGATGAAGATAAATAAAAATGTTTCATATGCTTGTGCACTAAATAGATATCAAAACTGTGATATAATTCCAGCGAAACGTCGAGAATAGAATCTCTACGATTCCTATAAAAATATCCCATTTTGTTTCAAAACTTAAATATCAATCAATAATTATAATATAATCCTTTAATTTTTAAAATCGTTTTAATTAAATATGAACCTTAAATCTTTAAAATGTTTTAAATAAAAAATCATCGTGCTTTCCATTGTAAGGACCAAAGAAAATCCAAGAATAAAATGAAATTATGTTTCAAGGAATATACAAGTGCTTTTTTATGTGATTTATACGTATGCTTTAATTAACAGGAAATAAATTTAGAATAATAATTATTCAAGCTATATCGTATGAAAATATTATCTATTAAAATAAAACATAAATCACTTTGTTTTCACCACTTTATTAGATTATATAAGATTACACTAACAATCCTGAAAAAGAGAACATTGTTCTCGAAACATGTAGATTGTATAATCTAATAAAGTGGTGAAAACAAAGTGATTTGTGTTTTATTTTAATAATGATGTCACCACAAAGTTCAAGCCTTCATTCCGAAGAAAAAATATTCATCGAACAACTAATACTATCTATATTGCATTAATTAATGACTTTGTTCATTAAAGTAAAAAAATCTGTGTGGGAAACGGCAAAAAGAATCGATTGCAATCATTCAACATCTGGGGACACGGCGTTGTTTCTTAATCATACACTTGACGAGACTCGGCATGTAAGTCAACTTGTAAGTCACATATCTGTAAATACACATTTACACAACCGCTGAATCATACGCTTCGATAATACTAGTTTGATTTTAAAATAGGTATAGGTACCTACACACACTCTCGAGAACCGGTACTGCGGCGGCGGGCCCCGCGGTGAGGGGGCACTTACCTCGGATACAGCGTGGCGGCGGGCACCGCGTGAGGGGGGGCACTTACCTCGGACACGGCGCGCGGCGGGCCCCGCGGTGTGGGGGGGCACTTACCTCGGACATAACCGGACATGCCTGGCGCGAAACTGAATTATTCGTCCACCGCCCGAGGCGGAATCGAGGGCTGGGCCGCGGGCCTTTTCGTGTTCTTTTTTTAAATCTATTCGGCTGTCGTTTTCTGTGGAAGTTGTTTTGAACGGGACCCATCGTACGGCTAGAATACAGGTTGAACACGGCTGCCTTTTGATATTTTAAGCGGTCTGTTTGCTTAGACGCTACAGTAGGTACCTATACAAATTCACATTGGAACAGATTTTCTGAACCATGTAAAAGATTAATGGGAGCATAATATTCTTGACATAACTAATGTTATAATAAATATTTGCATGCATAGATAAGAAAATAACTACGTACATGATATGTAAGTAGCAGTGCAGCGCATACAAGCAAAAAAGCTGTGCATTAGTAAAGATTCTGGGAAACAAATATTAATCCTTATCTTAAGAAAAAGTTGATTTAAAATTCTAGCCGTGATTCGTCCTGCGGCTAGAAGTTTTATTTCTGACGTTTCTTTTCGTTTAACGTGTGCATTAGTAAAGATTCTGGAAAACAAATATTAATTAAATAATCCTTAACTTAAGAAAAAGTTAATTTAAAATTCTAGCCGTAATTCGTCCAACGGCTAGAAGTTTTATTTCTGACGTTTCTGTTTAACGTGACGTGTCTGTTTTTTCTGATTTAAAATTCTAGCCATAATTTTTTATCCTACGGCTAGAAACATAAAGTTTTATTTCCGACGTTTCTGTATTCAACTTCATATAAATTCTTAATTTATCTCACTTGTTTACGCCCAGCAAATTTGTTCCACAGATCTAGTCAAGTAGAGAAAAAACTCGTCCTGAACCGTGTATTTTTACTTATCTCTATGTCTGCGAGTTTTTTTTTATAGACAAGTAAATTTTTCATGGAATAGCGTGTTTCTTCGAAAGGTCCTATGCCAGATGAGAACTGCGCGCACGTCATTTGCATAAATTATATTCTTTACAAATTCCACCCAAAACTTTTTGTGTGAATTCTATTTCTCATTTTTATGGTGAATGTAAATACTATCTGTCATATTTTCCAATGGTCATATAATGATTATTTACGACGACATTGCCATCGATGATATCATAAAATGTTTGATTTGTTTTTGTAAAGAGGAAAGTATATCTGAAATTAGTATTATTTCCGATAAATCGTCTTCGAAATATATTGAACATTTTACCGTATTGAACGTATTATTGCTTGCACAACGTAAATTGGCGTGCGACGAATTTGGAACTAGAACCCGCCCCGCCCGCACCCGGCGGTAACCCCTCGCCCTGTCATTCAGTTCAATTTTGATTACCAATATACACTGAATTATTGTGTCCAAAACAGTCCGGGATGGTGCAAGAACAATTGACAATGATGTATTAAAGTATTGCGAAGCTGAAAAAGCAAATAATCGACCGATATTACCGTCTGACACTGACAGATAGAACGACCGCCATTACTGCTTGGTTTCTTTAGTGCTGCCCGACCAAATTTCTGTTAAAGGCTACGACACCGGTCACCGAACATTCTGTACATTATGTATTGTGTAATAAATTTACACCCTGGCAACTTCTGTTACGCGACAGGGACACCCTCCCTCGCACGCAAATTTATAGTGGTCGCATTCTTCCTATATATAAAATATTTATTCATTTATAAAATCTTGTTTACAATACTTCTTTTATAGTACAGTTATTTTTATGGATTGAAGCTACTCAAAATACAGTTAATTTTTTTTAAATGTATATACCCTTGTAGGCATATGCGTACGTATATTTTTTTAAATATAGGTATATATAGTCTGTCATAGCATAACCTAAGTTTATACCCACTGCACGCCACTGGTAAGTAGGTAGGTACTACACGAAATTTATTTCGACTAAAATTCATGACTATTGTTATGCTAAATGAAGAAATAAATGCCTACCAAGATAATGCACAGATATTTACTGAAGGATTTGTAATTTTCACATTTTACTCAATAATATCGTATTATTATTTTACATATTCTCTCGTATGTCAAAAGTAGTAGGTATACGCATGTCTTTGTTCCATCGTTATTATTTTGTCTTTTTACTTGGTTTTAATGGACAGTTACTTGAGGTAAAAATTTTCTAGTTTTGTATAGTGTGAGGGAGTAGGATTATGTTAGAATTTTTTTCCGTAGGTAGGTACTATTTACGTAGATACATTCTTCATTTTATGTATAATAAAATAAACAAAATGTTATTAATATCATCCAAGAGACATCACAGAATGATAGTATTATGAAGAATTTCAGTTTTACTAACACTTAGGTATAATAAAGATATTTAAGATATCGCTTTTAGATAGCACAATTAGGTAAGTATCGCACTTCTAAATATCAGTAGGTAGGTACTTACTGTAGGACCTATATTTTTAACGGTACTGATTTTTTTTAAATATCGTTTTAAAATGTCTTTTATTATTAAGTCGTAAAGGTATTTAACTAATTTTTGGAGTTTTTGAAGATATCCAAGTGCCTAGATACGTATCTTTCCTTTGGGCCTGTCACTAGATTTTACTCTACAATGTAGTACCTACAAGTAAGAAATACAATCGAAATAGTATGTGTAAGCCGTGCGTACGAGGCACGTTGTTTAGTTGTGTTGGTGTTTGTGCCCGTGAACATCAACACAACGAAATATTATTTAAGCCGGCACTGCCATCTATGGAAAGCCTTTTAAATGTTTTCTTAAAATAATCATGTCAACTCGATGTACAAATAATTGGAAATAAGAAACAAATCAATACAAGACGTCACTTAGTTTTTTTTTTGCATTGCACCATTGTGAGCATAGAATTTCCCTAGAAAGCCAACCACAATGTCTACTAAAATTTTTGCAATAAGTGAAATAGTAGTCGATTAGAAATTTTCTTAACACCTTTCTACGTATGATGTAGCAGATCAATAAATATGAAAACACAATCATAGAAAAGCGTACTAATGCAATGGTCAAATGAGCTGTATTTTATCATGATACTGCCATCTATTGATGTATTTTGTAAATCTTTCAAATGAAGCTGTTTTACCATATACATCATAAAACGTCGGTAAAATGGGAATCTTTATTTAAAACTTTCTTCCTATTTGCTACGTCAAAAATTGATGACTTGGTTGTTACGAGAAAATAATCACCACCGATGAAAATAATAATTTTAGATTCTTTAAATGGATTACTTTTTAAAATTACGTTGCTCAACGATGATATTATTTGTATGGTGAGATAATTCAAATCAAAACAGTTGCTATCTGAGTCTGAGCGCACATTGAACCGCAAAGCGAGGCAGTCGTATCGTACACATTTGACGAATTTCTCTTTGGCTCTATCGTTTTGTTCGACGTTCGGCATAGCCATTTACAGAGTAGGCGTCGACTAGTCGGTAGCTTTTTGATCAGTCATCAAGCGGTGTTGTTACATCTTTGAAATAGTCGGGTTTTCAGGTTTTAAGCGCGCCTGTCAATCTGATCGTGTTCACCGTTACATCGCGAGATTTCTTGTCGTTAATATTTTAATAAGTATTAATTAATTAACATGGCACTTCCTCCGGCTCTCGTTGATTTATTTGCCCACATTGACAAGAACAAGACGAGGTTTATCGATGTTTTGAGGGAATCCGTGGCAATCGCATCGGTTTCCACCGACGCAGCCCACAGACCGGAATGCCAGCGCATGGTGGAATGGACCGCGGAGAAGCTGAAGAAATTGGGAGCCACTGTGGAGCTGAAGGATATTGGGATGCAGACCCTTGATGGAGTAAAAATTCCTCTTCCAAATGTGATTGTTGCATCCCTGGGGAATGTAAGTATTTTTTAACCACAAAAATTGCATTTATTTGTTTTAAAAAAAGAAAATTGTAGGTACCTACATAATAAATATAAATTGAAAAAAGAGAATTAATTCTATAATATAATCCCATACTTGAATATTAAATACTTCAGAGAGGAAATATCACTACGATTCTTCCGACTTCTTGTCCAACCCACTTAATTATTTATTACAAATGGTTATCAGGCCCAAAAAGGTTTTTAATGTACGTGGAATTGTAATGTAATGCTGTAGTTGCTTACGGTTTATGTATGACCATAATGCGATAAAATTAAATGTATTTATAATTTTTTACCATACCATACAGTGCCACTAAATGTGATTCTAAAAACAAGAATGTAATAAGTATCTATAAAAGGAAGTAAAAAAACCATTGAAGCGTTAAAGAGAGAAAAAACAGCTTACAGTATTTATGAATCGTAACAATTCATTGACTTAGTCATTGATTATCATTTTGTTTCACATTTTAATTATTACTAGCTGTTTACCTACCTACCTGTGAAAAATCACAGGATATAATTATTAAATTATTATAAGTAAATGTGAAGACTGTACAGTTTTGTGGCGCGACCCTTGCGTGTAGCCTGAGCCGCTCGCTGATTACTATATCACACTCTGCTGCCCATGTCTCGTTAGCGGCTAGTCATCAGTTTTATTGTAATTCAACAAGTTACAGACGGACAATCGAAGTTAGGATAGTTGATTTCTCAATCTTGCTTTATTATTTGTATTAAATTTAGTTTAAAGCTTTCCTATTTACTCATTTAAATAAAAAATGTCATACATAAATTTAACTTACTTTATTTTTAACTATGCGTATTTAAGTACCGCTTAAAATACACATTTTTTGATGACATTTTCCTCATCATATATTTGTTAAAAACACTTCATTCATTTCACAAATCTAGTATATATTTAATTTATTTATACAGATATTTTATAATGGGATACCATAGTAAAATCATGGGCACCCAATTGGGATGCAATCTGCTGACAAATTAAATTATACCTCAAATTTTGGTAACAATTTAACAATAGTGTCAGACCCAAAATAATTCACTTTTCAAATATTTTAAAAGAAAACCGTATTTTAATTTAATAATCGTCAAAATCAAATTCTGATAGCAAGTATTTCCCATTCATTAATTATTTTTATATTTGGACAATATATTGAACTCCTGGAAAACATAATATCAATTCTTTATTAATGATAATTGTCTTAGGCGTAATACCCTCCATAAATTTTATCATGTATCATGTTATCATATCAATAATTTTTACCAATTTTATTTTGTTTGCATGTTTGCCACTTGCACTGTACACGCCCAATCTTTGCTATGCAGGACAGGACATTAAATATATGCATGTTTAAATAATGACTCTACGTCTACCGGTTTCGATACTACCGTATCTTCATCAGGACTGACGTACAACTGACTATCCATTACCTGTCCTAGTAAACAAATCAATTCCGAATGGGGACGTGGCTACAGCTATGGTGGGGTTAATTGAGGGGTGAACACCGAAATGGGAAATTATCTAGTAGTGGGCTGTTCACGAAATTTATCTGATTATTAATAATGTTAGCTTTAGTGTTGAACAAAGAATTTTTATACGCAATAAATATTTATATCATACTTCACCAAATAATATAAATGAGCAATGACAGAGAATATTATATATAAATAACATTTCAGATAAAGTAACTAAATTTGCCAAGTATATATATATATATATATATATATATATATAAATAAGTTTGCCAAGCAACATTAAAGCTGCGTTTTATACTAGTAATAGCTTAGGCAAACTTATAATAAACTCCAAAGACAAAGTCGACCCGCTTAATCATTCTGGTATTTAAAGACTAAATTGTAATGACTGTTCGGCATTCTATACAGGTAAAACAGCACGTAACTTTAATGTTAGAGTGAAGGAACACTTGAGATGTCTTAATAACAATAATTTTTCCGAGTTCGCAAACCTTCTTTTGGAAACAGGCCACAACCTTAAAAAGGAAAACGGCATCGAAATTTTATATATAAATAATAGAGGCCTTAGATTAGATAACTTAGAGATACTAGAAATAAGAAAGAGCCTCAACACTAAAGCCAACATTATTAATAATCAGATAAATTTCATGAATAGCCCGCCACTAGATATATTTCCCATTTTGGCATCCACCCCTTAATTACCCCCACCTTAGCTGTAGCCACACCCCCATTCAGAATTGATTTGTTTACTAGGACAGGTAATGGATAGTCAGTTGTACGTCAGTCCTGATGAAGATACGGTGGTATCAAAACTGGTAGACGTTGAGTCATTATTTAGGTGGCTTGTACAAAGTTTTTTAATTAAAATTTATAATTATGTCCAACCACAAACTTTTCGCTATAAACATCAAAAATATTATATGCATGTATCTAGCGCACGCCCGAGATACTTGTAATTGAGATATTGGGTTAAGTTTTAACTAAGTAATGTGTTTTTTTTATGTATTTTGTACCTAATAATCTATTAGTGTCTTAGAATAAAATAAAATGTTTAATAATCTAAAGAATAGCTGAAATGGCTAAACGATGACATAATAAATAACCGCTGTTTAAAAATTTTGGAAAGATGTTTGCTTTTTGTCGAGTTGTTTATGAAATGTCTCTGGTCCCTGGCAGAGATAATGAGCTGATAAAAGGATTTTATCATAAACAGAACACAATGCAGATACTCAATTTTCAATTCTTCGTTATCTCAAGTATTATCAAAAAAAAAGTAATTTCATGCAAACCAAATAATTTCAACTGATTTCACGTATAAACCAGAGTCTATGTTTGTTTTTAAATATTTTTTTTAATTGGGCATTATGTTCCATACAATTTAAACCTTTTATAAGTAAAAAATATTGAAAAAAAAGGATACTTTGATGTCACTTATCTCCTTAATTGTCGACATTTCATCCAAAGTGTAAAAAATATTGTCTACTCAAAGTCGAATGAAGAAGAATCCACAAAATTGTTGCTACTTGCCCCCGAGATACCCCGTACAAACATATTTTTTTTTACTAAATCAAAGATCATAAAAACTTTGAAAAAGATTTCAACCATACCTAAAGAGAGATAAAAAAATAAAACGTTGGACTATCATTACAGTAACTTATATCGAGTATGAAAAATTGATGGAACAAGATGGAGACAAGATCTGGACTATCTAATCAGAGATTGTTTAAATCTGGACAGACTTAGACTGAAGAAGTCCAGATCCTGTCTTGAGTTTATAAGACGACACAACCGTGACATAGGAGCATGGAATCCATTATTACTTCTATGATGGCTAAAGAACACCACTTCATTATTTCTGAGTCTACGGGAAGGGATATTGAATTTTATTTGTCCCAGTAAAGAAGGCGCATCAGTGAGGCCGTTTAATTTGAATACGTTGATTAATTCAGTGTTTTCTCTACGTTTTTGGAGGTTATAAATTTTTAACATTTACTCAATTTCACCGTTCGAGTAGTTTCCTCTATCCAAGCCCATCATCCATGCAATTATTCTTAAGAAACGATGTTGCACAGATTCAATATATGATATATTTGGTTTATATAGAAGGGGGACCAAATCACAGAGGCATATTCTAAGATAGGATAGACAAGTGAACAGTAAAGAGTTTTTACTGGGTTTTTTTTAATGTGTAATACTAATCTAAACATAGCAAAATCTAATCATTCACGATCATTACAATAATAATATATATCTGGATATCTGGAATCGGCATTTATTACGCCGATTCATAAAAAAGGCTCGAAATCAGACGTCGCAAATTATAGACCTGTTTCTAAATTGTGCACAATTGCTAAAGTTTTCGAGAAGGTTATATACGATCAAGTCTGTGCAGCTCTTCATCACTCCTTTCATCCAGATCAACACGGATTCATCAAAGGGAAATCAACCGTCTCCAATCTAATCCTCTTTAATGACTTTCTAACTGATAAAATGGATAAAGGACTTCAAACAGATGTGATCTATACTGATTATAGTAAGGCGTTTGATAGAATAGATCATCATCTGTTGATTAATAAGCTTTTCTTGGCCGGAATACGTGGTGACTTGCTAAGATGGTTTGCATCCTACATCGATAATAGAACTCAGGCTGTGGTAGTAAGCAATTACATGTCGAGTTGGGTTGTAGTTCCCAGCGGAGTACCTCAGGGATCACTGCTGGGGCCATTGTTGTTTATAATCTTCATTTCCGATATTTTTAAACCAATTTCTAGTAATTACGATTCGTTCAATCTACAAGATGATTTGCTACGGTTAGATAATTATTGTAAATTAAATAAACTTGATTTGAATCCCTCAAAATGTTCTTGTGTAGTTTTCACACGCAAAAAGAATATAATACCATTTAACTATATACTAAAAGGAGAACAATTAGAAACAGCTACATCAATCAGAGATTTAGGGGTGATCAATGATAGAAAATTATTATACGATGAACATATCGATTCTATTATAAGTAAGGCTTATAGGGCTTTAGGTTTCATCATGAGAATGTCTAAAGATTTTAAGTGTGTAAAGACATTGAAAGTACTTTACTGCACTTTTGTCAGAAGCAAACTCGAGTATGCAACGCAAGTATGGAACCCCCAGTATATGATCTATGTAAATCGCTTGGAACAAATTCAAAAAAAATTTATTCGCTTTCTCAACTTTAAATTCAATTGCGTTTCTGACGATTATGACAGTTCATGCAAAAAATATCACATCCTACCTTTATACAGACGTCGGGAAATAGGTGATTTGATGTACCTACTAAAAATTGTATCAGGCAACGTCGACTGTCCTGAACTATTAAATAGACTAAAATTCCATGTTCCCTGTAGATCTCGTAGACACAACCCAGTCTTTCACATTGATTTTACCTCATCCAACTATCGTCGGAATTCATATTTCTTGAGGGTATGCGATGCATTCAATAAACTGATAAGATTATTGGATATTGATCTGTTCGAGTGCAGCCACACAAGATTAAGAAAAATTTTGAGTGCTGAATTTTTTTCCACGAAATAATTAAGTTTCTTTTTCTTTTGTTTAAATTTTTTATTCTTTCTTTCTATATAATTAATATGCCTTAGTATATCATAAATATTTATCATTACTGACATATTTCTAAATGTGGAGACCTGTAATTGGTCATCTATATTGTATCAATGTTTTCTATGCTTTTTTTTTTGTGCTGTTGGTCTTCCATAAACATTAAATAAATAAATAAAAAATAAATATCTCATTATTCATATTTAACTTATATCGTTTGCTGTCAACCACTTTTTGAGTTCTGCCACTGATTTTGAAGTCTTTAGACCTGTGGGAAAGGTAGTTTATATGTGTAATCGTAATTTAGTTAGTTACATGAAATATATTTTAATTTCATACGCACTGTAGGTACCTCTATAGAAAAATATTTAAAAAAAATAAAAGTTAAATTGTTAAGTTACAACTTCAGATAACATCAACAAAATACATATTATGTGTTTAGCAATAGGTACTTTTTATCTCTGTTATTAACATGTCAGGTGAGGGTCTCATCTATTAAGCTCTGTTTTTTATGAATAATGTAGATAGCGACAGTACATGTATTAAATTATCATGTTGCACCGAAACTGTTATCTAGATGAAAGATATTTCTGTCTTGATTAACAGAATTTTGATGTTATCTGTATCCCAGTATTAATTATTTTTGCCAAACCGCTTGGGTTTTGGGTAGTTTATTTATTATATTTTTTTTTTACAAATATCCGGAAGAACTCTTAAACAAATCAAATGATTGGGCATTAACGATACTAATCCACAAAAATATTTAGCACATTCTTCTGGTGTGATTTTTTTGGGATATTATGCTGTGTTTGTACAACCTTTCTGGCTGCCGATGGACCCTACAATGGGATACGAAACGTTGCACAGAAAGATCTTAGAAACGTGGCAGAATATCCCAGAAAGTTCTTAACCTTTTTATATTTGGCATGCTTCTTACAAAATAATTTAATAATTACCACTACCACAAATACGAATATTTTTATTCTGAATCTCATCACGAATATTAAAAACTATTTATAACTGAACGCAATGCAAATTTCGGTTTGGCTGTGCACTGTGTATCCGAACACACCACTATCTATTATCGGGGATTCACCTAAAATTGAATTAATGGATTTGTTGAGTTCCCAAGTTGTCAATTGTTACTTGTTTCACAGCATAACACGAGTTCTTTCATCTAGTTTCGTTGGGTTATTAATAAGGTTAGGTGCTCATTTCATGCGTTTGTTTTTTTTGCAATACGTATTATGCGTTCCATTTTATTTTCGTTGTGTGTAAAAATGTTAACTCTTATAAAATCATTTCAAATTAAATCTAATAACATGACCTCTCGTAAGCGTGGGAAAAGTGATATTTATTTTCGACCGCTGGGAATGTACAAACGGATAAAAGAAATGCTGGCCTTTTGAACAAAAATTTGCCAATGGTAAATTTTAATTATTAAATCTCTTAGTAAAAAAAAAAAAGTGGGGTATTATTTATTACCTTGTTGAATTATTTGTATTCGTCGAATAGTAGGCTTGATAATCGTATTCGTGAAAGTAGTATTCGTTGCATCACTAATTACCACTTGGATATATATTTATTCGGGTTTTGATTTATTTCAAATTCTATATATCATTTCAGGACCCCAAGAAGAAGACTGTCTGCCTGTACGGCCACCTGGACGTCCAGCCTGCCAACAAGTCCGATGGCTGGGACACGGAACCTTTTGAGCTGATCGAGAAGGACGGCAAACTGTTTGGCAGGGGGTCCACCGACGACAAGGGGCCGGTGCTGTGCTGGCTGCACGCCATCGAGAGCTTCCAGAAGATTGGAATAGAGGTAATGTGATGAATTTTTCATCATTTATATTAAAAATGATTTAGAGAAGTGTTTCTACTTGTATAAAACTTGATTTTTAATAAAACAGATTAAATTAAAGATGCACAGTTGCGTCCGCCATATCGGAGGACTTGAATGCAATCATTTCTGTGTATAATAATTGAGTTCCGTTCCGAAAGCTCGTTAGCTAGTTGAATTTTTTTACAAGTCGAACAAAGTTAGCCTAGGCATGCGTGGAACAGCTGGCGTACGTAGACTGGTTTCAAGTGGCGAGACCCAAGGCTAACGAAGGAGGAAATGGCTAATCAGCAGTAGAAATTAGGAAGAACGATGTATCACCTCATTTTGATGTCGCTGGTTCAAATTCTTGGCAAGAGTCATGTTCTTGAGAATTGATTGTTATTCATACTTTATTCAAGATCTTTCTTATTACAATATTCCATTCCCCATCAACATCCCAACCCTCTTATCTTCCAACGATCAAATCACTTTAAAATTACTAACAAGATTCCTAAAAGCTAACAATATAAATCTAAAAAAATTAAATAAACATTATGTACCCCATATCCTTCTCCATTACTAATAGATTTGAATCATCCACACAGAATAATGTGTATCCTAAAACGAATCGTTTCCAATTTAAATTTCTAAAATAAAAGAAAGAAAAAACGCAACCTCACACCCATTGCCAACAACAAAACACTTGTTTTGTGGCAAAAACACCCCATAGGGGTGAAACGCCAAGAAAGAATAAGAAGAGAATCGTGCAAATGGTGGAACAGCTCACGTCGTATAATTTGGCGGCCTCGATTATTTTCTCTATTTTGTTTCTTAGTTTACATTGTGATGGTCTGATTCTTTTTAGCAATTATAGCTATAGTTGTCTCATCTATTATGCTTAACATTCAACATGTTGCAGTGATGAGCTTAAAAATCAATCACAGAGTAATTGAACAAAATGTAGGCGTAGGTGTAGGCGTGGGCAAAAGAGAAATAGCACATTCACTTCTTACAGAAGTCAGCACCAGGGAATGCAATCCCGAGTCGGGATTGCCCTTTCGGGATCCCTCGAGATTAGAATTTCGAATCCCGCAGGATCCCCGCGGATCGGGATTTCGAATACTTTTGTGTTTTTTTTCGTTTATAGAGCTGAATAGCAATTAACGACAATGCCTTGCATTTTTATATCAGCAATTTTAATAAAATGTTCATTATTAATCATTGCATCTAAGTTTTTTTAGGCGTTTTTCCAAGCATCAATCAGTCAATGTAGTAGAGTAAAAACTACTAACTAGTAGTAGTTTTTATTACTATATTAGGTTGATAAAATACAGCAAATATTATTCAAAGCTATTTTGATTATTTGAATGTGACATGAATATAAGTTTTAAGTACTTACTAAAAGCCCTATCATCATCATCACTCTTAGCACTACAACCCTTGGTGGGTCTTGGCCTCCTCAATAATTTTCTTCCACTCATCTCAGTCTAGTGCCAGTTCTCTCCAGTTCCGAAGCTCCTAAGGCAGAGATGTCTTTGAGGACGTTGTCACTCCATCTTAATTTTGGCCTTCCTAAGCTACTAAAAGTTCTATAGACATATACAATTAAACATTCAAAACATAAAAATGCTGATCAATCCCGATAATCCTGATAATTCCGTCCGATTTTTCGGTTCGGGATTGATCTCATAAAATGCCTCGAGATCTCGCGGAATCGGGATTGCATTCCCTAGTCAGCACATGACTGCTGTAAACACGTTCTGGTACAATTTTGAGTGTCCATGTAAGTTTGCAAATTGTAAACTCGCTTATAAAGAACATTCAATAAATAATCGGTAAGCTATTGTTTTATCCTTTATTTATTATGACATATTGTTGTTATTCAATTTCTACCGATAATAATAAATGTGTGTCATATTTACTACGAGCATAAAAAATATTGTATTATGACTGATTAATGCTTCTCTATCTGGTTGGCTATAAATTATTTTTGTAATCACCGACCATTGCACAATGAGGGAAGCTATGCAATGTAATTGCTTGCAACACGATTTGATAAGGAAAAGTGATTATCGATATTAGTGCATTTTAATTCATTGCGTTTACCTGTTAGTAACTTATATGAGCTTTAAGCAAATCACTAGTGATGCAATGAGTACGAATATTCGTATTCGCCGAATAGTAGATGTTTACCGAATATTCATATTTGCCAAATATCATCACGAATATTAAAAACAAACTATTTATAGAGTTGAGCTTATTATAACGGTCGTTAGACATTTTTAACTGCAAATGGTTACGGATATTTTATACGAACCGTATGTTTTTCCGAGAGACGATTCTCAACGTTTCGTTGAATTCATATTCAACGTCATCAGGAGGACGACCTGTACCGGCGGAGACACAGGGCGGACTGATTAATGCTTGCGGGGGCGTAAATTATATCCACTTTGGTGTGGAGTGTTCACTTCTTCTATGTACTGGTTACGTCGGTAGACTTTTCTGCTCTCAAAGGTTGAATCAAAGTCGTAAGAACAGGGCGCCAAATACTTGATAGTTTGTAACTGTCCTCTTTATTGAAATTGGGATGTTTGTATATTTCAATGGACTCTCCCATCTCTCTTATCTGGGTATATGGCGCGGTTTTGTTGATAAGATTTTTGCCTTGTCAATTCTGATGAAGTAACGAGATTCCCTTTGGATGCATGTTCGCAGATTGCTGATATATTGGAGTCGTTGTTTTTAATTGCTCCAATATGTTCCTTCAAACGTGTAGCGATATTGCATTTGGTTTGTCCTATGTAGAACGCTCCACAATCGCATGGCACTCTGTATACACCTGGAGACTCGAACGGTGTGTTATCTTTCACACTACCCAACATATGTGAGATTGAACCATGAGATTTATATTTAATTTCAGCAACATCCGGCTTCTATTAGCGTGCATGCTCAATTTATCTACTTATTACTGATATTATCCACCCATTTTTAAACATATTTATATATCAATATTATCTATCATATCAATATTATTACTATTATACAATCCGGTCCACTATTACTAAATTCTTCACCATCATATTTTGTGTAAATATTAAATATTAATATATTGCTCTGTCCCAAGTGTTTTAACCATGAGTGATACATATCGTGCCGTCTTTTGTGCGTTCGTCTTTCAACTTTCTGCCGCGTTCATTATTTTCTCAACTCTCACTCTATTCAAGTGCGTTAACCCTCGCAATCAAATGTACACATCATAGGTCCTAAATGTCAAGTCAATACTGACATAATCCATCATCGACCCACGACATAGATATACAGTATTTGTATTTTGAAAGATAAGGAAGTTAAAATCCTCGGAAAGTACACAATGTTCCATGATTCATCTTCTCTAAACATCAGTATCTACCGACCGCACAATTATGTTCTATCTAACAGCTGCTAGATAAATAAAAAGCCATAAACCAAACAAAAACAACTGATAAAATGCAGTTTTTGTTGTTGCCGGGTGACTTGTCAGATTTATTCAGTCAACATATTTTTTACATTATTTTTATCAAATCTCATTCTAACCGAGGTTTTATCTCCAATTTCAATCAATCATATACACGGTGCACCACTAGGAAATTTTCAAAACAATTTGTATGTGTACATATGTTTACTTACTTTTGCTACATATAATATGCCATTTTATATCTTGAAAATAATACTTCACATTATCGTACGAAAATTTTCCATTACCCGACCTTTTAATTTAAGTTCAGAGATGGTCTTTGGACAGTCAGTATGTACGTTTTTACCTTCTTTTTGAGATTTAAAAAAAATACGCATGGCACACATCCAATTTATTGTATTGATATTAGCCATTCTGGTTACATGAAGACCCCATGGCAAGAAGTTGTTAACTAACATTCAAGACATTTTGAGATAATTAGACATTTGCATTTTCGCCTTTGAAAAATATGTTTTGTTGCTGATTCAAGATTATTTTTTATTGATTTTTGTCACTAAAATATCAAAAGAGTATTTACAAAGTAAAAAAAATGCATTTATGCACAAAAAAACAAAAATATACAAATTTTCCCTAAAAAAATGTAGTCAACAACCATTTTTTCGCCTCTGGAACTCATTTTTAATAAAATAACACCTTTTATAAAATTGGTAAAACACAATCTAACAACCCTTCAAAATCTATCCATTTTTACCATCCATTATCCAAAATTAAAATACCTGGCATGGTATTTAATAATACAAAACATGGTATGTACCATTTAAAATTATTGAAAAATAATACATATATAAGTACATATAATAATATGTAATAATCTTCAAATATAAACAAATATATGACAGTACTGCCAGAGTAAAATTTATATTAACCATAAATATTCCAATCAAATTAAAAGACATGTTAATTTCAGAATGATGGCATGAACATGTTATTATTGAAGATCACATGTTGTTCCCATTAGTAACTGATTTGATTTTTATAAAAAAGTGTAGTTAACATGTTCATCCCTATGATTTGAATGTTCTAATTATTTTTAAGTTCTGAACTTATTTCCAATGGAAAGAGCGTACAATATTTAGTTTAGACGGCTTATTAACTCATTTTTGACAAAAATGTTAGTTAACAACTTCTTGCCATGGGGTCTTCATCATATTTAGATAGACTTTTAAATGAAATTACACCGCACCTGACCTAAAGAAACTGAACAATGTTCTTATTTTCATCCAATGGCGCCACCATTGCATGACTTACAATGAGTTTTAAGGCTTTACGTTTAGGAACATTTTTTGACATGGCATAGGCGGCTGCCATAGTAAGTTATCTGAATGCCTTATCCTACATTCCAAATGTGTCAACCATTGTGTTTCTAATCTCAAAAATGTCAATACACACTTACATTACAAAAATATTACTTTCATTGTTGTTTTCTTTCACTTCAGCAAATATTATTTACTGTCTTTTATTATTTACTAAATAATGTTTGGGGCAGAGAACATATAGAGTGCCACCAGTATAAATTGGCATGCGAGGGAGGGCGTCCCTGTCGCGAAACAGAAGTTGCCAGGGTGTAAATTTATTACAAAATACATAATATACAGAGTGTCCGGTGACCGGTGTCGCAGCCTTTAATAGAAATTTGATCGGGCAACACTAAAGAAACAAACCGTTAATGGCGGTCGCTCTATCTAGAGTCCTAGCAAAACTTTAATACTTCATTGGCAATTGCTCTTGCACCACCCCGGACTGTTTTGGATGTTTTGAACATAATAATTCAGTGTATATTGGAAATCTAGATGTCAAATACCGGATTGAACTGAACATGACAGGGCATGGAGTTACCGCCGGGTGCGGGCGGGGCGGGATTTAGTTCCAAAGTCGCCGCACGCCAATTTACGTTGGCCAAGCTCTAATAGACAAATTTGTATCTTATAACAATAAACATTTCATGGCAAAAGTTACATTCTGAATGCACGAAAGCGGAAAAATCCCGCGCAGAACTAGAGAACCATCACATTTGTATTGCATATTCGACAATATTATTGAAAATAACTATTTTTATTCTCATCTTTGCCTTTATTTTCACGCATTGTCGAATCCTATTGATCGGAGAAATATGTATCATTTAATGATTTTGTTGACCTATAAGTCTTGTGTATTATTTCAGTTTAAAACCTATAAAACTCAATGTCTGTCTGTCTGCCTGTTCTCTATACAAATCCATACCGTATGTCCGATTCGATTCAAATTTTGCATACTTATGCTTTGGGACCCGGCGGGTAACATAGGCTACATTTCCCCTCTCCTCCTTTACCCGTTCCCCTCCTTCTAATATATTTTCGATGCAAATCTATACCGTTCGACCGATCATACACAGGCTATATTTAAAGGCTGTATACGTTCGGCAGGTAACATAGGCTATATTTCCTCCCTCCCCTTTTACCTTTTCTCCTCCCCCTGATATATTTTCGATGCAAATCTATACCGTTCGAATCAAACCTTTGTTTCCCCCCACAAATTTATTTTAAACTTATTCCTTAACCCTTGCATCGCCGGGTACGAACAGCTAGTACCTTATAAATTAGCCGTATCAATATTAAAGTGCCACTTACGCAATTTTTTTCCAATATGTGCTTCATGTTTTTTTCACTGCTCAGTCTGCCAATTTTGTACTGTGGTAACATCTCATTATCAGATCATTAATATAATTAAAAAATATTCATATTTATCCGATTCAAAAATTGAAAAAATCTACATGTACCCTGGGAGGCTTGTTCATTTTTAGTACCGTATGGGTAAAGTTAAACAGTTATTGTGTGTAATATTTGTTTAAACAGGTTCAACATAGTCCTTCTCCATGCAGATAATAGCTATCTTTCGTAAACAAACCTCTTCAATTTGAAAAAAAGATTTGCTTATGATATGTATTTCGGTGACAAATGAGTACATAGATTAAGTAATAACGTAATCAGATTTTATTATCTCTATTTATTATATATACGACACCGTATAGAAGCAAAACCGCCACTTCACAATTGATGAAATAGAGATAAACATATTTCTATCTGATTTTGTTGCTAGATCGGAGATTTCAAAACTGATATGCTTTTGATATTATTACTTCTGAAAGATGCAAAAATTAATTGTATTGCCGTATTCTGCCATGAAATAATCAATATTGCCATTTCTGTATCTTGACAGTTATTGTATAACATTGTAATACTGCCAATTTTAATATTTTAAGTTTGACAGGTTTGAAATTAATGAATTCAATCAAATCAGAAAGCTCTAAAACGTAAACAAATGTTAACTTATCACAATTATGAATTATGAGCTTTCTAATTTATTGAATTCATTAATTTCAAACCTGTCAAACTTAAAATGTTAAAATTGGCAGCATTACAATGTTATACAATAACTGTCAAGATACAGAAATAACTAACTAAACATTACGTCGTTTCGCCGCAGGAATAGGCAGAGAGGATAGAATCCTATATTCTTCTATCTTGGCACACCACTTTTGCTTCGGCTGCATTCATACATCTTCTCATGCAAGCTCTAGGTTGAGGCTTTTAATGGGGCCATCCTCCAATGTTTTTAGTGTTTGATTATGTCAGGTTTTTCGCAGACGCCCTCTATTCCTGTTGCCTTCAAAACTCGCCCCATATATTTTCTTAACCATCCTTTCCTCGCTCATATGTTCTACATGACCAAACCATCTCAGAACTCCTTTCTTTATTCTGTCTACCACACTACAGCCAGCATTAATCATTCAGTTGTAATTTGTTCATTCCTCACTCTATTGACCAAAGATTTTCTACGCGAGCGCCTTAGTGACCGCATTTCCACCACATTCGGTCTACTTTCATTACTTTTTTGCCAATTCCAGGCTTCACTTCCATACATCAGAGTTGGCACTGGAAATAGCAATATTGCTTATTTCAGAATACGGCTGATTTTTTGCCCTATAATCATTTTCACATACGTTACCCTCTACTTTCGTCAATTGCATAACAGTGGTTTCATTTCTATGCACCTCAATTGTTCTTGACTCATGACATTGACTCTGTTGTGATTATAATGGACTTCTGAAGAAGAAAATTATATTATTTATATGTACATTTTAGAGGCTATTCAATTATAGTCATTGTACTCGCTGCATAATCAATTTTTTTAGAAAACACTCAAAACTCCATAAAAAATATGTTTTATTCTTGATGCACTTTTAATCTAAATATAATTATTTCATTGTCTGTCCGCAACTTGCTGGAATTACGACTTTAGACAAGTAGGGTGTAACCCGCAATCAGCGCAGCTCGGGCAACAAGCAAGGGTCGAAATTAGATGATCTTGACATTTTTATATTGTTATTTTATTATATTTAGTTTTAGGTTTAAGCGAATCAATTCATAAAAACATTCTTGGAGTTATCAGTTTCAAAATCCTGCAATAATTATATCCCATTTTAAAAGTGTTATCCTGATTAAGTGCTTGTTCAGACACAGCGGGAACCGTGCAGTTTCAGAATCGCGTGGGATCCGTGCGGGTCTCATTTACCTAGGTTTGTATGTGATCGTTCAGACACAACCGTGCGGTTAGTCAACCGTTGCGGGCACCGCACGGTTCCCATGTCATAACAGGAGCACGCGTGGACTGTATTCTCTTTTCTATGGTTATGGATCGCTTTGACACTGAACTTTTTATTGATGAAGTGGAGAAAAGACCCGTAATATGGCATCTTCAGTGTGAGGATTACTCAAATATGCCAAGAACCAAGCTTGGCAGGAGTTGGTGGAGATATTTGGAAATGGTGGAAAAAAAGAGAATTTTAGGGAAGTAGGTATTTATTCACCAAAAATGAACTGACAGAATGATATTTTTGTGTCTTGCCATGGGACACGGCCGTCGTTAACAAAGTAATGAGCGAATATATCTCTGATATTCAAAGATGAAGAACGGCACCGGAACTGTCAAACTGACGTTTATTTTCGCGCGCACAAATCGCTTATTAACCGCGGCTGTGTGAACAGATGACGCAAATCGCGTGTTTAGAAACGCGATTCTGAAACTGCACGGTTCCCGCTGTGTCTGAACAAGCGCTAAGTTTTAAGTTTATCAAAAGCTCATAACTATCCCAATTATAAATATTTTTTTCTGATTAACAAAAGTCTATTCCCGATGACGAGATTGACTGCCTGCTCGCAACTGTTCTCCTGTTCACAATAATATGTTCTTTCAGATCCCTCTCAACATCAAGTTCATCTTCGAGGGCATGGAGGAGTCCGGCTCCGAGGGCTTGGACGAGCTGCTGGTGGAGAAACTCAAGCCGGCCGGTTTCTTCGAGGACGTCAACTTCGTCTGCATCTCGGACAATTACTGGCTCGGGACCACGAAGCCGTGCCTCACGTACGGCCTGCGCGGAGTCTGCTACTTCTTCGTGGAGGTGGAGTGCGCGGCGCAGGACTTGCACAGCGGGGTCATGGGCGGGACGGTGTATGAAGGTGAGATTTGTGATTTTTTTAAATTTTCTACTTTTTATTTGAACCTTGTAAAAAAATGTACATTGAAAGTCTGTATTATATTTTATTTACTTTATACAAAGGGTATAAAAGCAAAGGCAACACCATCCTAAAGAAAAGAAATATTCAGTTATGTTATAGACGTACCACTATAAATTGGCATGCGAGGGAGGGCGTCCCTGTCGCGTAACAGAAGTTGCCAGGGTGTAAATTTATTACACAATACATAATGTACAGAATGTCCGGTGACCAGTGTCGTAGCCTTTAACAGAAATTTGGTCAGGCAGCACTTAATAAAATAGCGGCTGTTCTATCTGTCAAACTGTCAGACGGTAATATCGGTCCATTATTCGCTTTTTCAGCTTCGCAAAACTTTAATACTTCATTGGTAATTGTTCTTGCACCATCCCGGACTGTTTAGGATGTTTTGGACATGATAACTCAGTGTATATCGGTAATCAAGATGTCGCAGCTCCCGACCAAATACAAAATTGAACTAAATGACAGGGCGAGGGTGCGGACGGGGCGGGTTTTAGTTCCAAATTTGCCGCACGCCAAGTTACGTTGGGCAAGCAATAATAGCAAAAGCAGCATTGTCCAAATTTAAAAGTTAAATATTTATTTACACATGTATATAAAAGAAAAACTGAGGTAGCAATTGTTTTTAAAAACTTATTTCCAATAAGATGTAGGTTTTTTATATTCATGTCAGTGGGATATTGCTGCCTTTGTTTTTATACCTTTCAAGTATTGTAAAATACAAAATGTAAATCAAAGTATTTACATTTTGTATTTTACAATACCAAAAATATTTCGATTTTTTCAGAAGTGAGATTAACAAATATATCAATATCGGGTACTTTAGTAATATAAATGTCGCGGTCTTCGTATTAGCATAATAAACATTGCGTTTTCAAAATGATTTCTTGAAATATGCAAAAATACAGACATTTTTCACTAAATTAATGACTTTTTCACGAGTATTACGATTTTTTGGCGAATTTCGCAATTGTATTGCGATTAAAATTTTTTTTATACCTTGAATTTCAAATTAACGGGGTTCTGCATAATACAAAAATTTTTTTGAATCTCTTGAATTTCGAATTAACGAGATTTTACTGTATTTGGTAGCGCACACAGCAATATCCATATTTAAGAGTTAAATATTTATTTATAAACATGTAAAAGAAAAACTGAGGTAGGAATAGGTTTCGTAGATTCCAGAGAAATTTCCTTGAGTAGTGACAGGTTTTTTGAATTCATCTCAAAAACACCTCGATGGAGTATTGCTGCTCTCGCTTTTATACCCTTCAAGTATAGTAAAGTGATAAAAAATACAAAATGCAAATCAAAGCTAACCCCTTCAATATAGTTGGTCACATTGATCTTTTCACTCTGCGAGCGCGCCATGTCGTGGGATATTGCTGCTTTTGCTTTTGTATCCCTCATATTAATAATAAAAATTAAGTTTGTAGATAAATTATCAGTTACGGTTCTGTACACACCATAATGTGACTTTATTGCACCACAGTTTTGCATATTTAAAAGTATTAAAACATACATAATTTATTTTTAGATGTACATACATTTATTCTACTTGAAAATTATGCCAATTTTTATGATGAAGAACGATAAACAATATTCCAGAGCCTTTTGATTTGAACAATTTGTGACTCTGTACAGCGCGAGTGAAGCCCGGCCTAACACATCATGGCCAGGACCATTGAGAATATAATTGAAAATATCAAGTGATTTAAACAAAATATCTTCCCAAAAAGATAGTAAAATAAAAATAATTGAACAAAATCTCAAAGTTTTAGAAGAACAATTTAATACAGAATAAAACGAATGGCAAAAACCCACAATAAACTTACAAGAAAAAAATCTGACTAAAAATCATGCGGCCTAAGTTGGAAATACAATTGGTATTTTGTTTCATTGTATCTATAAAAAAAATTGTAATATTTATTCCCGCTTGCAAATTTATTTTGGGTACTGATTTCTCCGTCTTTCAGCAATGGCTGATCTGATCTACCTCCTGAACACCCTGGTGGACAAGGAGGGAAGGATTTTGGTAACGGGCATGTACGATGACGTGGCACCGGCATTCCCCGGAGAAGACAGAATGTACGAAGGCATCGAGTTTGATGTTGAGGAATACAGGTTAGTCTATTATTTGTTTCATTCCATTTTTACGCAATACGAAGTGAGGAATGTTTTTTGTTATCTGGTGGTGTGTGCACTATGGGATGGGTGGATATTTATGCTGCAGGAGACTATAATTTAAGCCACATATTCACTAGGGGACAAATCGCGCAACATTCCGAAAATGACGCGGTCATTTGACGTGTACACATCGGGACTCGCATATCACTTGTCGTAGAAATGTCGCCCAAAAAGGTTATGATGATTAGTGCTGCATATCTATTTATTCTAACAAGTTTATCGAAACGTAAGAGCAGAAAAAGGTGGTTGGTGCAAGAGTATTTACTACAACAGAAAAGAAGGATGGATATTCTATGCGATCTTCGAATGTTTGACGGATCATTTGTCAATTTCATTCGAATGACAACAACTGATTTTGAAAATTTATTACAAATGATCGGGTCTTCCATAGCCAAGCAAGATACAAAGGAATTTAAATATAATAAATTGAAATAATATTTCTGGCGTATCCTAGTGTAATGTTAGTAATTCCGATGAATTTTCATTCACACAGATAAAGTACATTGCTTTAAAAACTCCAAAAAGTCTATATAGATGTCTCATTAGCGACATCTGTGGTTATTCAAGGGGAATGAAAAAGCTTTGGTGTTGGCCGCGTGGAGGATCGTTAGAACTCACATGTGAAGCGTGGCGCATAATTTAAATATATATACAACTTCCAAAAATTAGCAGGCATGGTATTCTATCATGGGTTACGTTACATTGTGTAAAGTGATCACATGAACCAGCCATACGATAGGTCGTAAGCCCTATGTACACCCAAAAGACTTCTATACCTACTTTTCCATAAATAAACAGTTTTGTCTCTGTGAGACATCTATGTATACATTGATTGATTAACTTGCCCTTTATGCTTCGTTTTCGGAGGTAAGTTTCTAGAACACCGTAATCTTCTTCTTCCACAGCCATCTCTCGACCGCTGGATGTAGGCCTCTTCTAATGTTTTCCAATCCCCTCTTCTTTGGATAATGCCCTCGCGAGGCGAAAGGCATCTCTCGAAAATTAAAAAGTAGAACTAAAAAAAAAGTGTGTTTTTATTTTCATGTTTATTTATTGACCAATTCTGTGCAGAATCAGTCGTCAATTATAACACTCATAGTTGCATTTTCATATATGTATAAAGTTTACTAATCGTATATATCTAGAGTCTATTCTCGCGTTTTGGAGTGCTTCGATGATTGCCCACCTTTCAACTGAGTCAAATGCTTTTTGATAGTCGATAAAAGCTAAGTGTATAGGTATATTACACTCTGTTGTTTTTTTCTATGAGTAATCTCAGAGTTCTGAAATGGAGACCTTGGGAGAATAAAAGAGGCATCGGAGGACCTCAAAAGAGATGGGCTGATGATATAGCCGCTGTGGGGGGAAAGAAATGGCTACAATTAGCAAACAACAAGGAAGGATGAGAAAGACAAGGAAGAGGCCTATATCCAGCAGTGGAGAGACGAAGGCTGATGAAGAAGAAGTGCAGAATCGATTAGGTGCCCTCCGTGTAAAAATTTGAAATCCCCGAAATATTCAAGAGGTACTAAATATGAAGTGGAACAATTTTTCAACACTGATTTATATTTGGGCAGGAAATCCCTGGGATCCAATGGCTTGGCACACAAAGGAGACAAGAAACAGCTGCTGATGCACAGGTGGCGTTACCCCTGTCTTTCCATTCACGGAATCCAAGGTACATTATCTTCAATCTCATTTTGACCAGCTTTTTAAATCCATTATTCCATTTATATTATGATTGCTTCAAAAACATTGTATTCGGTGAGTGATTTTGGGCTAAATCCAAGATAATGGTCCCATTGCATATACAACGAAAATGATTATTTCACTATATTATTGAACGTGCTAATAACAAAATGAAAGATAATTTACCTTTAAAAAGTAAGTATTAAATAAGATATTACACTTTAAAGTTTCGAAAAATGCACTGCATATTTTGACATTTCATAGGCAATATATGAGGTTAGGTTAGGTTATTAGGTTTTGTTAGGTTAGGTTATTAGGTTTTGTTAGGTTAGGTTATTAGGTTTGGTTTGTTTAATTTAGATTACGATTATTTTAGTTAGATTAAATTAACAGGACATTAAATTATATAGTGAAATACTTATTTTCATTGCATGAACAACGGAACCATAGTCTTGGATTATGCCTGATTTTGTCATTACCAGTTTTTAAAAAATAACCAAATCGGGAATGAGTTCAGAATACAAACGTATCACAAATTTAATGAAAGAAAAAAATTTCCTTGTGTAACAAAGAGTCCTGATTACATAAATGAAGTCAAATTTTTCCGTTAGCTGGTTTAAAAGCAGTTATTTTAAGTTTAAAAGTGATGCATTTTTGACACTTCACACCATAGATGCACATATAATAAAACAAGAAACCATAGAAAATTAATGTTTGATATTTGAATAATCATTCACCATAGATTATAAAAAATAAATATATATACAAAACATAGACAATGGATTATTTTTAAAAATGAATTATTATATTAATCATTTATTAATAAAAACAAAGGATGACGTATCCGGTAGGGAAAATGCCAATTTTTTGTTAAAAACTCATAAGTCTGAATGACGTATCCGATGGGAAAAGGCCAATTTTGTGTTAAAAACGGAGATAAGCTCTTGGGAACAATAATCTCTAAATTCAATTTCACAATGATTATTTCTTAGCTAATGCGGGGCATTCATTATATTGCATGGCAAGCCGCCGCACGGGCGTAATACAGGATCGTATAGTTGACATGTTTGATAATGAATGTGCCCACTTATGATAAATGTGATTTGTCAATTTCTATGAATAAAACAGCAAAAATATATTTTTTATATGGGCATCTATGGCGTGAAGTCTTAAAAATGTATCATTTTTAAACTTAAAATAACGGCTTTTAAACCAGCTAACGGAAAAATTTGACTTCATTTATGTTATCAGGACCCTTTATTACACCAGGAAAAATTTTTCTTTCATCAAATTTGTGATACGTTTATATTCTGAACTATAGCCCCAAATCATATCAATAAACTTGAAGAATTAAACAAATTATTTCAAAATAAATTTAGATATTATTTTAAAACATTTTGATGTTATTGTATATTATATTATTATACATTACATTATAAGAAATCCACAATCATTAATATACATTTCTAGGTTAAGATGGCCTATGTCAAATGTTTTAGTTTCAATTTCAAATGTTTGTAATGTTTTGACGCTAAAGGTTTTTAACAACGTGAATAGAGACATGCAAGCGAAAAAACAAAATTTAAATATAACTGGTTAGTATGTGCACCTAGATGAGTCGGATGTCGACCTATTTCTAAAGACCGTGCTTAAAATGCTATAATTCACCGACTCCACAACTCAGCTCATTATTGGGAAGGAATGAAAAATGCAATAATTTGTGATGTGACCAATCTGTCGAGATTTATTAAATTTATTCATTGTCAAGGGTCGTAGAAACATGGCAGAATACCTCAGAAAACTTAAACCAGAAGGTATTCGTTGTCAAAGACATGAATTAAATTCTGTGATGGTACAATTCCAGGCGCTGTGTACGAACCGGGCACCAAAACTGTGATTCCCGGAAAGGTCATCGGAAAGTTCTCATTGAGAATAGTTCCTCATCAGACTCCTGATAAAGTTGCTAAGCAAGTGGTCGACTACCTCAATCTTAAGGTGAGTGTTATTTTTTCCCTTGTGCTATATTATAAATAAATTCTTAGTATTGTATTTTTATTTAGGTGGTACATTCAACATCAATTCATATTTTTACGCTTTTTTTTTTTAGAGAATGAGGGTTTTCTGCACTGACAGATAGCTGGTAATTAATTTGAGAAGTTTGACAGTTATATCCTTGTCCTTTTCTATCACAACTTTTCACTGAATGTGAATGTTTATTTGATATTTCACACAGTTCATCTATTAGACCTGTCATGAAAGAGCCAATCAAATTACAGAATACTTAGAATTTCAAACTTATAAATTTATGTCCAGCCTTAACCTCCTCAAACTCAAAGGATAATCAAAATCGGTCCGTTAATTCATCTTTAGGCCGGCGCCACACTAAGCACATATTCCGCCGCATCTTTTCCATCACGGAACACCGCTACGTTTCTTTCCATGCAATATGCGCTCATCAAACACACTACGCGGATGATCGGATACCATCAAATTGCCACGTCTTTTCCGTCACGTCAATTCAGCAAACTGAATTAACGCGATGGAAAAGATGTGGCGCAGCATCTGCTTAGTGTGGCGCCGGCCTTAATGACAAGACAAGAATATTTTTACAGTTCTAAAAATATTTCAAATTTGGTATTTAACATACCACTAATAATATCTATTGATGGTTAGCTTAATTAATTTCTAAAAGGATTCAATGCCAAACATTGAGCTGAGAGATTTTTTCCAACTTTCGATCTTTGTCTCCTATAGGGGACAAAGTCCGAGGAGGTTAAATCTAAGCATTCTGCACCTTACAAAAATAGGACTATTATTATGACTGTCATGCGACGACCCAACCTTTGGGATTGGAGGCAAATGTCAAAATCTATTGCTTATTAATTGGCATTTTTCATTATTTGTTCTTTAGCAAACTCACCAAGGCTGTGAATCATTTTTCTTTTTCAAAGAAGAGAATCCAGTCCGGTCCGATTCAATGTTTTTTTCATAAAAATTTTTTTCACTTGTGTCCATCGAGAATTGAAGCCACGACTCTTGCTTAATTCCAAAACATGGCCAGATAAGTTAAAAGACCTGGAAGATGCTCCGGTGGCTTGGGATGAAATAAAGGATGTCCACAGCGGGTTTTGAAACCAAAGAATTTTTTATGAATTATTTCCCTGTTCTTTACATTATTTTTAGTTAAAATACCATGACCCCTAAAACTTAAATTAGCATTTTTTGTACCATAATTTGTACACATTTTAATTTACTCTTATTTCAATTTTTAACTAATGTTGTTTCCGTCTGTAGTGGACAGAGAGAGGCTCCCCCAACAACATGAAGGCCTACATGGTGCACGGAGGCAAACCCTGGACAGCGGACCCCAACCACGAGCACTACAGAGCGGCGGCCAAGGCCACCAAGCACGTTTACAAGGTGAAATAATATTTTCACTCTTAGTAGATAGAAAAATTTCCTCAACATGAGATACTTTAAAAAAATATTGATTATATTATTTGTATATATCTACTTCTTTTATTTGATTAATTACACCAACATGTTTCAGAAAAACCTTTCCATCGTCAGGGTGTTGTATAATTGTCAAAATATCAGATAATATGTTGATATTTTGACAGTTATACAACACCCTGATGATGGAAAGTTTTTTCTGAAACATGTTGGTGTAATTAATCAAATTTTAAAATATCAATCTACAATGTTGCTGAATCAATTACTTGAAATACTTTTACTTATTGGACTTTTTATTGAACCATCAATGTGTGAACCACGATTCAGGTGGACCCAGACATGTGCCGCGAAGGTGGTTCCATCCCCGTGACACTGACGCTGCAAGAGGTCTCCGGCCAGAATGTCTTGCTGCTACCCGTGGGAGCCGGAAACGACATGGCGCACTCGCAGAATGAAAAGATCAATGTGACCAACTATATTGAAGGGGTTAGCTTTGATTTGCATTTTGTATTATTTATCACTTTACTATACTTGAAGGGTATAAAAGCGAGGGCAGCAATACTCCATCGAGGTGTTTCTGAGATGAATTCAAAAAACCTGTCACTACTCAAGGAAATTTCTCTGGAATCTACGAAACCTATTCCTACCCCAGTTTTTCTTTTACATGTTTATAAATAAATATTTAACTCTTAAATATGGATATTGCTGTGTGCACTACCAAATACAGTAAAATCTCGTTAATTCGAAATTCAAGGGACTCAAAAAAAATTTTGTATTATGCAGAACCCCGTTAATTTGAAATTCAAGGTATAAAAAAAATTTTAATCGCAATACAATTGCGAAATTACGAAGAAATACGAAGACCGCGACATTTATATTACTAAAGTACCCGATATTGATATATTTGTTAATCTCACTTCTGAAAAAATCGAAATATTTTTTTCAATTTTGTCAGATTTAAAAAAAAAAACAAAAATCGCGATGTGTTTGTGAAATTTGCCAAAAAATCGTAAAACTCATGAAAAACTATTTATTTTGTGAAAAACGTGTGCATTTTTGTATATTTCAAGAAATCATTTTGAAAACGCAATATTTATTATGCCAATATAAAGACCGCCACATTTCTATTACTAAAGTATGCGAAATTAATATCTGTTCTCATTTGCGAAAAAATCGAAATATTTTTTTCAATTTCGTCAAATTAAAAAAAAATCGTATTATGTGAACTAAAACATATTGATTTATTGCGCAATGGGCTAAAAATTATTTTGAATTACGAATTACCGGGGTTTTCGAATTATCGGGGTTTATCTATTATGAAATCAGCATTTTGGGACTTGTGGGTTTTAAAAATTTCTAATTATCGGGGTTTTACTGTATATGTTTATAAAGAAATATTTAACTCTTAAATATGGATATTGCTGTATTTCCTACCAAATAGTGGACATTGCTACTTTTGCTATTTACATAATTAAATATATAAAATCGACATTAATTCTCCCTCTAGAATGAAGCGGCCATTTTGTCATGTGACATATCCTTGGGAGTTGATTGATTGAAGTAGACAATTGCTGCCTTTGCTTTTAATAGTTATTTGGAATCATGATTTTGGAAGGGATAGAATTTCCTGTAAAATTTCAAATTCAGTACATTCTGAATTAGTACTCCTCAGTGGCTGCATTCGAAACATTTTTTTTTGATATCTAAGATCTTTCCTCTCGCTTTCCTGCAATCTGTGGCAGTGATTTCGTGAAAAAAGACGGAAATGCGTAACAGGAAATAAGACGCGATTAATTTCACTTTAGCAATAAGCACGCGCGGAGCACGCGCGATGAAAAAAAATCATCGTTTATAAATAAATCAATGTCCAGCAAGTGCCATCACAGCGAAGACGCACACTACCAGCCAATGCTTCTGATTTTGTATATATGTCACTGAGGCTGGTGTCACGCGTGTGGATGTTGTAACTTTGATATATTTTGGCTTATATCTTTGAAACTGTCCGATAAATACTCCATTTTTTTTACATTAATGTAAACAATAACTACCCTTTAAATTAACTTTATGTAAATTATTTGATTATTTTTAAATATTTATTCAAAATTTTCATACAATATGTATGGCGGCACGCTACAGCCATCTATGAAAAGAAATAAAAACATAATTAACCAAACACATTTCTAAATAAAAATGCATATATTTACATATTAATAAAAATGTATAGGTATTAGCTTTTTTAAATTTTGAGGTCGATTTCTGTCGCTGCTCAATTGATATTTTTAATTGTGAGATGTCAAATGTTAAACATCATATGCGACTACTGTAAGGCTCGCTCGTTTTTAATTTTATATTTCTGCCTTTCCTTTTATACCCTTCATATATATTTTATTCCTCAAAGCCAAGTTTTCAAACATCATCTTTCATCACATTAAACATGAAGTTACGCCAATAGACATGAACTACTATCTAAATATAATAATTTCGCTGTATATACGTAACTAATTAAATATTATTATTTCCCGTGATTTTTCACGGGTATACTTCTGGTTTTGATTATTCTTCTCAACTTTCAATTGGCATCATAATTTTTTGTTTTGTAATGTTGCACTAGTTGACTAATTTTATTGTTTTTCAGACAAAACTCCTGGGTGCGTACCTGTACGAAGTTGGCCAAATTTAAGACTGCGATACTGCAATGTTAATCAATACTAATTTTAAGAAGAACAATCGATAAAACAAGAACAATATTCCTCTTTGATTAAGTTTTTCTTAAAGTTAAATATATTTTTAATACCGTCATCGTACTGAAATTTGTTTGTGGTTCCCATATATAAGCAGTATTTTTTTTATATTTGTATATAAATAATGTTACTGAATATCATTTAAATGTTTTGCAAAATGTATTAAAAAAAATATATATATATAAACTTTAAATGCCGTGTTTCTTTTGTAATATCTTTGATAATTCTGTAATCATATTACGTTAGAAATATTTCTTGTTGCCTGTTATGAAGTTTAAGAATGTTTAACAAAGATATTTTTGTGAAACTAGTGTTTCAATTGATTTTTTTGCAAACGTACTGCAATTATTTATTAAATTAAATACAATACACATTGAATTTAGAATTAATAACTTTAAAAAATATGCTTCAAAAACAAACGATCCACATTTTCGCATTATTATTATAAAAAGATTTTTATATTAGTAAGACAAAAAAAATATATAAAAAAAGTCTGTGTGAAATGCCAAGACATCTGTCAAACACCAAAACTGACATAGTGAAAATGTTATATAATATCGGTCCCTGTTCCCTGTACAAACGTGCGTGTAGTTGGTGTTTTGTACACGGTGCCCCATTTATAAACCGGCATCTGTGGTGATACTTGTGCGTGTGGTAAGCCCAATAGACTTATGACAACTTAAAATACGACGCAATCATTCTGATGGTAATTTATCTAAAAAATGCGTGCGTCATTCAATGCTTGCTCACCAGAAGGAGAATTAATAATAAAAAAGGTAATTAAAAATGTGGTAACAATTTATTTTATTGACAATTATTAATTTATTTACAATATATAAAAATATATAAAAACTTTTTATATTAGAACGCAACTACATAATTCCAGACACACCAAATACAATAATAATTATAACACGCACACATTCGACAAGGCAAATAAAACACTTTATGAAATTATGTCAATTTCCAATACAAGTCAAGAAAATAGTAACCGCAACAGACAATTCGATATTATGGAATTTAGTTCGAAGTAAATCTAAAAACCAATTTGCAAACATATTCAGTCAATGGCTAATGAAGTCCAGCACACGCTCTCAATTAAAAACTAAGAAATCACTACTTGCAACTTTCACAATCTTTCTTAACACCCAGTGATATTACGATCACAACATGGTGAATCATCACGTTTACTCGCGTAATTGTGATAGTGTTAGTGAATGAAATAAATTTTGATGACTCGAAATAGAAAATAAATATTTAAGTTAGTTGTGTCATTAATTTTTTTAAAGTTATTTACACTAACTAAATGGAATGTTATATTAAAAATGTAAATTATGAAACTATCTCAATATACACTTAGTATGATCAAGGGATTCCTCAAATCTTGAAAGCCAAATATATAAAATGACTTTTGCTCCAAGTTGGCTTTCTGCAAAAAATATTCTAAAATTTCAGAAATTTTTGCAAATATTATATTTTAGATTTTTGGAAGTGTTTTTTCAGGGACGATAAATAAATAACTAGTTTATGCACTCCACTGTTTCCTCAGAATTTTACATTAGTATCAAAATATCTCAACTATATAAGGTTATTATTTGAGTCATTTGTTTCTCCAAACTTTATATTCTCGTAAGATTTAAAGAATTATTTTTCGTAAGCGGGGATGTTCCAACTTGGAATTAGTGAAAGCACAATTGATCGATGCGAACTCGATGGTACACTGGGGAATACATGCCGTGCCCTACAACACCAAGGGCCGAGACTTTGGCAGACTTTGACTTTAAGACATCATCTTGGGTTCCCTGAAGACTCCCATGAAGGTGACGGAGCTGGACACGCGATCGTAGATGAAGTACACGAAGGGATGGTTGCAGATGAAGCGCGTCGGCTCGGACGGACGAGAGGAACGGAAACTGAAGATCGCGGTAGCCGCGGATGCCACGGTGCCTGAAAAATAATAATAAAATTGGTACCTTGAAAAATGTAATAGATATATACGTACATGCATATTGCATATTTTCCTAAATCTTTATTTATTCATGTGTGACAAAACATGCCAATAAATTTGTAATTATTTTTTCCTAATATAATAATTTAGTAATCTGACATCATGTCTGTCGCCTCTATCCTGGATATTATAAAAATACTTATATAAATTATAAAATAATTATAAAATATTATAAAAATAATATACATTCATTAAAATTTAAGTTAAAGATGGATGAGCAATGTGCATAAAATGTAATCATATGTAAAAAAATATATAAAGGACAGCCCAATTATAATAACTTTGTTGTCTGTCCATCCATCTGTCTGTCTCTCTGTCCCCATAATCTTGTGTAACGTCCGTAACTTCTCTATATTAAAAAATTTTTTTTTCCTTTTCTTAAAAAACATTAAAAATATATTTTTTTATGTAATTATTTTTTCATTTTTTGTGTAATTTTTTACATAATTTTTTTTATAAGTATTGTATAAGAGACTTCTATAATATATCCATAATTAATTAATTAATTAATTAATCATCCCTCTGGGATGTATAAAATCCAGTAACTGTGTTCTTGGAACATACTTTCACATAAAAATATTGTTTCAAGATAATTAGATGTTGGTACATATTTCAATTACTGATAGCGAATGAAATATTATTAAATTTTTAGGATCATAAAACATAAAGGAGAGGACCTGCTCCTCTTCAAACTGCGGTAGTAACAAAAATTATTAAAGATTAGCTTGATATAAATTTATAAAAAATGCCAAAAATAATTTTATAGTATTTACCATCTTCGTCGACGCTGATCTTGGCCTTGTGCACTGCATCGTTGAAGTGCGGCCCCACAACGCCCGTGAGCCAGCTGAAGTCCGAAGTGGGCTCAAACAGGTCTCCCACGCCCATGTCTTTCAGGACCTGGGGTGAGACATACCAGATAAGTAAGTGAAGATGGGTTGTAGGAGGTTATGCAAGACTGATGGATCGCACGTGCTGAGAAGTGATCAGATTTATTTATGGAATAAAGATATGCAGTTAAAAATGTGTCCATTTTTCGGATATTCTAAAATGATTTTAACTCTTAAAAGACTGTGCTAAAAAATACCTTTGGGAACTGTGGGGTAACACAGTGTTACATGATTAAAATCGACATAGTTTTTAATATGTGGTAAAAAATATATTTTTTCAATACAGAAAAGACTTTTTAAAGGTCCCTTTATATAATTATGTAAGGTAAAAACATACATATTTACATTATGTTAGTAAATTATCATAAAATCATGGCATATCGAATCTGCGTGCGCTCACGCCGACGTATCATTACCAACTAAATTCAATGACGCGGTGACTGAAGTCCGTCTTTGTCTAACATGTGTTACGCGACTCTACCGTGCTCTTTCGATATTGTTTTCTCTTTCAACGAAACCCAAGCGATCGCCATCTCTGTCCTACATGAAATGTGTGCAATATTCTGCTCTCTTTTATACACTGGCCGAAAATATGAGAATAATGAATAAATATTTTTTAATTAAAAAATCTGTACATTCGTAACAGTTTAATTTAATCATTTTGGTGTGAAAATGTCTATTCGATGATTATAAAAAATGTGACGTTTTAATTTTCGTAAATAAGGTAGATATTTCATATTTTCTACGACATGTAGACCTATGTTACACCACCGACACACAGGAGTTAAATTAAATTGTGTACTCTTTATTTTTATCAATTTTGGCATTAAAGAGCCAGTCATACAACCACTTTTAATAGAAATATTATTAAAATGCTAGTAACATTGCCAACTACGAACACAGGAAGTAGAAAGCCGCCATCTTGACCGGACGGCTACACTTTCGCCACACTTCTGACCGCAAGACATCATATTGTTGACTTCACTTGTATTTATATTAAGTCATTGTTATTGTTTAGATTGACGGAATAAATGTGAGTTAACCGAATTTCATGATCCACCTGCACACGCACACAACATCTATGTTCGCACGGAGTGCGCAATATAATAAATTTAAACACATTACATAACAGACAACTGGAAGCTCAATCCATAACAACGACATTGGTGTTGTGAAGAGCATTATCCAACTAACCTCTTTGAGCTGAACAGTCTTCTCCATGGTAAACTTGGGGAACTGTACTTCCACTTGGCGGGGCATGAGGGCATCCTCCTCAACGATCGTAGCCAGGGTGGCGGGAGTCAGACGGGCCAGGATCTCATCCACTCCTAAAATCAAAATCAGAATATTAAAGTTAAACAATCGCAATTCATTTTCTTTAGAACATGTGGTTTCAATAATGCATGAAATACTTTTATTTAAGGTTATGTTGAATTAAGTATTGACATTTAAGGTTATGTTGAATTAAGTATTGACAGATACTACAAGATGGCCTCCCAGAGTTCTGAAATGGAGACCTTGGGAAAATAAAAGAGGCATCGGAAGACCTTAAAAGAGATGGGCCGATGATATTGTCGCTGTTGGGGGAAAGAAATGGCTACAATTAGCCAACAACAGGGAAGAATGGAAAAATAAGGAAGAGGCCTATATCCAGCAGTGGAAAGACGAAGGCTGATGAAGAAGAAGTATTGACACCTCATTATGGTGTGTTCAATAATGTATGAAATACTTTTATTTAAGGTTATGTTGAATTAAATACTGACACCCCGTTACGGCCTACTGAGCGAATCGCGGGTTCGTTCCATCTTGACTGAATTTTTCTCACAAACAGATTTACAATATATTCAATATGATAACCTCTCAATATAATTTTACCTTTTATTTTATAAGCCTTCTTTTACACCACCTGTCCTGTTTGATAAAGATTTATTAATTACCTTCGTAATCTTGCGATAGGTACTTGAGCTCAGTACAAACCTAACCCTAAACATCTGGAATACTAAAAGTTATAGAAGAAATGAACAAATATTTTACCGTTTTGCTTGGCAAATGGTGGCAGCAGAACGTACATGCTGACTTCGTCCCCTTTGTATGGCATCTCCAGGATATGCGCTCCCAATTCTTCGTTCACTCCTAAAAACAAAATACCACTTTTATTGCAAGATATGCACCATCGAGGTCATCAAGACGCAGTACATTATTCTATTATAGTGGAAATGTCAGAACTAATGCATTAATTAGCAAACTCTGTAATTCCCAATTACGGAATGAACATGCGGAGGCGGTTGACATTTTTGCTGATAATATAATTGTGTATAGGATAAAATTGATACAATTCTTTACATCTCAACTAAATGGTAGTGGATAATAAATTTTTCTTTTTCTTCTTACTGCTTAAACTTCTCTTTTTAATTTACACAAATCTATAAGATGTAATTGAATCTTTTTAACTTTTTAATCTAAATTTACACAAATCTATTATGTATATGCACTTGAATGTTTTTTTTAAAAAAAATTTTAATATATATTGTAAAAGCCCATACGGGCGTTAAATAAATAAGTAAATATATATAATCTCAAACAATATATGTTTTATTATAACTGATTATCACAACTGACATAAAACCTAAAATAATATTTTTCACATGAAAAATATTATGATTATAACTCATATCCCGACAAATAATCTAGTGACAAATTATTTTGGCAGTCATTGAAGTCCTCACCATGATTGAATTTCCCCTTCTGCCTCATCATCTGCACGAAGGTCTGCCTCTCGGGGGTGATGTAGAACACCTCCTTGCTGGTGCCCTCGGGCTGGAAGCGTGAGGTCCACAAGCCCTTGAAGTGGGCGGCATTGACCAACACCAGCTGTGTGTCCGAGTCAATTCCGTCATTGGGGATCAGGTCCTTGATGTTATTCTTGGTGATGGCGGCAACCCAGTCGTTGATGTGGACTCTCGCTTGCTCAGGGGACGTTCTGAAACTCTGGATTCATAGAACAATTTGTAGAACGGTTGGAAAAATAAATTTATCCTGCGAAATCATTGTTTCGTTTTGATTTAATGTAATTTTTGGAAAACTGAGATTCATGAAGCTGTGTGGAGTTTCGAATGTATGTATCGGTTTTATAACTTTGGAGCTTGAACATTCAATGTGTGGAGCCTTTTATTCCTTATATATAATGTTTAAAAGTATATTTTTAATATGTAGTCTTTCTTGTGTTTGTGTTATATTTGTTATGTGCAATATTAAAATTTTATTTCTAATATGTAATCTTTCTAATATTTTAACTTAAAAAAAATAACTGTACAGGTTCAGAACAGACCTTGTCTAGTGAAGCAACTACCTTCATTTATATATATAAATTTAAACAAAATAAATAAAATTTAAATTGTGTGCCCATAACCATAAATACCATAAAAATGCAATGCATTCTGTGATACGTTATGCATTTTTAAAATATTTGCATGTATTCAAAAATGTTATCTTTAGATAAATATTAAATATTTTGATATTTTGATGCCAGTACATAGACAATACTCTTTTCCGAAATACAAAATTTAAAAAAATGTTTCTACTGTTTTCAGAGAAAAAAACCTGAAGCCAAAAAGCCTCTCTTGTAAAATTAATTTTTTGCAGATGTATTAGTTTACATAGGGACCTTCGATATTTTAGATTAAAAATGTATTTTTTACTGTGGAATCTTGTAAGGTAGTCCTCTTCATGTTTAATCATTAGTTATCTTTCTATTCTTAAAATATTATACTGTTAGTTTCCTCAAATAAAGTAATATCAATCAAATATTATTTTATTAATGGCTAAGAAACCTTCTTTGTGAGGAGTATTCAAATGCGCATATTTTATTTAATTTATTAAATATATTTGTAATTCATACAACATGTGAGCAAAATTCTCCAACCCTACAGCTTTGATCCAATAATATCCCTTGCATAATGATATTAAGTAGCATTGTAATTATAGTTGTAGTATAATTGCAGAGCAATCAGTAACTTACCAGCTTTTCAATCTCTTTCTGGAAGAACTCCAGCATGCACTCCCTGATCGGAAGGTTGTCATCCACGTACACCCGATTGGCCGAGTCAAACTGGTAACTCTCTGAAGGCTCCATGGTGCGCAAGTATTGGTCCAGCTTGTACGCTCGCATCAGGTCCACCTTGCTCTAGACGTGTTCAAATCCAGTTAGTTTCAACAATATTGGAAAGTGTAATGTGTTGTATAGATGAAGCTACATGGCACCATCGTACAGTAAAATCCCGATAATTCTAATTTCCAAAATGCTAATTTCATAGTAAATAATCCCGATAATTTGAAAACCCCGGTAATTCGTAACTCGAAATACTTTGTAGCCCCTTGCACCATAAATCAATACGTTTTAGTTCACTTAATTTGAATTTTTTTGAAATTTGACAAAACTGAAAAAATATTTCGATATTTTGCAATTGAGAACAAGCAATATATCAATGTCGCGTACTTTAGTAATATAAATGTCGCGGTCTTCGTATTAGCATAATAAATATTGCGTTTTCAAAATGATTTCTTGAAATATGCAAAAATACAGACATTTTTCACTGACTTTTTCCATGAGTTTTACGATTTTTGGAGAATTTCGCAATTGTATTGCGATTTTTAATTTTTTTGTACCTTGAATTTCGAATTAACGGGGTTCTGCGTAGTTTCAGAATGTTTTTTTTGGGTCCCTTGAATTTCGAATTAATGAGGTTTTACTGTATAAGAAATTATATACCTCATCTCCAAGTTGCAGCGCCGTTCTCAGATCTCTCTCTGTCTGATTGGCTGACGTGAAGAAGGCCAGGAGCAGCGAGTGGTACACGGAGTACGGAGAGAAGAACACATTGTCCTGAGCCTTCATCTTGTTGATGGCTTCAAATAATCGCAGGGTGAAGGTTTGCTGGCCCCTGAAAATGCAATCAGTCCTTTATGACTCACTGGCCCCACATTTGTCCATCCTCATATACTGTATTTGTACATTTTCTCATCCAGATTGTCTTCTGATAGAGCAATTTTTTTCTACGTACAGTTAAAAAGTATTTAGAAAAAAAACTAGAGCATACTTAAATTAATATTCAGGTGTCATAACAAATAGCAAAAACTTCAGTAGAATTTTCTTCAGTTGATGGTTATGGAGATAAGCGATGTCAAAGTTTGCATTTTTTTTTAATATTTCTAGCTTGACTTTTGTAAAACGTTACTATTGTGAAAGTAATTTATATTGAATATTAAAAATTCATTCGCTTTGATGCAAAATTATAAAATTAAGACCCTGCAGAAATTTGAAAACCTTTTTTTTTGTATGGTTTTTATCATTTTATTTGACTTATTTTAAAGCAAATTATTTGAAGTTTCTGTAGTAATAGTTTAACTTTACAGAAAAATAAGGCAGAACTATTGAAAAAATGCAAACGTTGATGTTGCTTATCTCCTTATTTGTCAACATTTCACCCAGAGGCACCGTCTATACGTATATTAAATACAATTTTCAGGTAAATAAGTTTATGAAGAGAAGAGAATGTGTATAATTTAAATAGAAGTAAACAAGTTCTAAGGATAAAAAAAATTCAATAATTGGTGTTATAATTCCTTGTCCGGAGCAAAAGTTTTTAATTGCATCAAAAATAAAATGAAATATACCCGTTAAACAAAAAAAAAAAAATTAATACCTCAAAAAATTATTAAAATGATAATAATCATATTCATTAATTTCAATTTAGGTTCAATTTCAATGACTAGAAATGTTTAAATAGCAGCACAATTAAACCTTTTTGAGGATTTGTTAGAACCAACTCTAGTTGTATGTACCTAATATTATTATATAAGATAGTTTTGGTAGATAATAGAGCTCTATAATTCACAAATTGCCAATTAGTCAATTTATTTATTTATGTGTGTGCATAGGCACCATTGAAAAAAATAGTAAAAAACAAAGAAACATCCTTACGGTTTAAGCATAAATACAATTAAATGGTATACTACCAAAAGTGAATAAAAAAATATTAGTGCATTTTTTATTCACTTGTGTAGTTTGTATTTAAATAAATACTGAATTTTAATCGTGCTAAACTACATTGACTTTATAAATAAGCGCATCACAATAACAACCGCCAACCGCTAATAACAATACAACCTTATTATATCATTTTCAGTAAAGCAATTTTGTTATCCATTATATTGACCATCACGTACGACTGTAATAACTTTGAATGAAATGCTTTGGAGTTGTATCTCTACAACAACAATTCGCAATTTGGATAATGTCCGATGCAAATACAATGTGTTGATGTCTATTAAGTTTGTTATTTATGACCTTCAAATTGCAAGTCCCTGACTAGAGAAATATTATAATACAATTATGAATGCAAACAAATCAGGAAATGGATATTCTTCAATTTACAGTATACTCAATTATAACTGAATGATAATTATTTCCTCCAATACATAATACATAAATGGTCATATATAAAGTATTTTTGGTCCCAAATTTATTCCACAATGATTCAGGGTTCGACAACAGGTTATAGCCGTCTTAAACAGGGTCGAAGCAATAATGTATAGAAACAAGAGGAATGAATGTAAGCTGAACGCAGTGGAAATGAAATCATTTAGGTATACATATGTGGTTTGAGAGAGAAAAGAATTTAAAAAATTAAATGGATATGTATAAGGTTGATCTTAGCATTGTGAGAACACCTAGAATAGAAAAATATATACAAGATTCTTTGTCAACAAGCATGCAGGAGAAGATATATGTATAAGACTTGAATAGGCATGACAGATTTTGAAATAAAATTCTATATTGTAAGTACACGTCCACTATTACCGAAAATAATATTATTTCAATAATAAACAAAGTTTTTACGCAAACAATTGCATTTTCGTCTACATATTTTTAATTTCGTACAAAAACGCCCGCAGCTGTCATTTCGTCTACGAGACGTCAAGCCTCGGTAAACATTGCATTGTGTCTATGGCAGCGGCAAAAGACACGGTGATGGGTATTGAAGCGTGACGTCATTTGCTCGGACCGGTGTTTCCCAATTTTATACTTTTTAAAACCTAAGAACATTTTTACCTCCAATATTGAACAAATTGAGAACTGAGACATCATTTATAATATATTAACAATATGGACCATGTAAGAAACAAGGCTTCAAGACGGTGACCGTCGGTAAAGAATCCAAACTATATTGTTATGGTCACTAATGCATTGATGTGATTGACACATTATCAAAAAGATCATCAGAATTGCGACGGGGACAAGACGAGGAGGCAACATTGGACCAGTGTAGAAAAGGAGTTGCAAGATAGCCAACTTAACCAGTAAACGATGCAAGACCAGAAAAGACCTCTAATAGATTTGAATGCAATATATAAATTTCATGGGTCTTGAAGGTCTGAATGAACAGAAAATATTAAACATATGTAACTTAATTGAATACTACCAATGACTCAAAATGCCAACAGCCAACTAAAACTATTATTTCTCACAATATCTTTGTAGTAAAAAAAGAATATGAAAAAACACTTTTAATTCTGTTGCAAAATTTTTTTACTCTTACAAGATGTCTCCTAGCTAGGGACGAATACTTTGGGGAAGTCTGCTTCATTCAATTTTGAATAGAAAATATTCTTTACACTTCGGGCGAAATGTCCACAGGTACAGAGATAAGCGTCATCAAAGTTTTCATTTTTTTTATATATCTAATTTACTTTGTGTAACTTATATGGAATATTAAAAATTCATTCGCTTTGATACAAGCTAAATAAAATAATGAAAAACTTTCAGAAATTTGAAAAATATTTTTTTGTATGTTTTTTTTTTCATTTTCTTTGTTTTGCATGAAAATAAAAGTCAAGTAAAATGAAAAAAACGTACAAAAATATTATTCAAATTTGTGCAAAATTTTGATCATTTTATTTAAGTTGTATCAGAGCGAATTAATTTTTAATATTCCATTTAAATTACTTTACTGATAGTCTAAAATTTTACAAAAGATAAACCAGAACTATGTAAAAGGACAAAAATAAAAATTAATCAATTAATAAAAATGAGAATTACATATAAGGTCAATGTATTCACGGAAACATACTACTATAGCTTGTGATGAATCACCTGTTTCTATAGATTTTTTTTTTTATATAGGATTTTTATTTTGAACTCTAAGATGATTTAAATGCTACGCGGGAAAAATTGAGCTAAACCCACCTGGCGGAGTATTGGAGCTACAAAAATTTGGGAACGATGAAACGCTAGTATTGGGAGGGAGTTAGTAGCGATTGATCGGATATGTTACGGGTTATGCGTTACGGATATGTTATGCGTTACGGGCAGTTACTATTCAATTCTTATAAATCATATTAATCTTGTGGTAAAGCCGTGTTTGGTACAAATGGTTGACGATCGATGCGGTCCGAGCGGTCCACATGTGCTTCCCATAAAAAATGATGAACACGGTTTTCAGAGATTTGGGTCGCGGTTATTGCGTTTTGAGCCGTTAAAAAACCGATTAACGTCTACTCTAAGGTGACGATGATATTGACAGTTCCACGAGGTTTCTGAATTATGGGCTTTTTGCTGGGTTTTTGAAACCGTTTAAATGTCATTAATCGCCTTCTTAAGTGGATTGCCGCGCAAGAGAGATGGGAGATTTAAGCAAAAGTAAGGAAGGCGGGTCCTAATTAGGGAATCGCGAGAGGAAAGCGCCCCATAAATAATTGGCCGTGAAGCTCAGATTAAACGTATACGATGTACCAGAGGGGTGACCTTAACCGAGCGAATAATGATTTATTTTCGTCTCGCGGGAGTCGGATAACGTAGGCAGATAGGAAAGTTAACTATAATTCCATTATATTTATCTGTAGACTGACGCTCTGTCGAGAAGCGAATAATGATTCGTTTTCGTTTCGCGGGAGTCGGATAATGTAGGCAGATAGGAAAGTTAACTATAATTCCATTATATTTATCTGTAGACTGACGCTCTATCGAGAAGCGAATAATGATTCATTTTCGTTTCGCGGGAGTCGAATAACGTAGGCGGATAGAAAAGTTAACTATAATTCTATTATATTTATCTGTAGACTAACGCTCTTCAGGCTTTTACAACAGATAGGTAATTGCGCAATGACGGTATATATAGTCAGAAAAGGGATAACGATAACGTGTAAGCATATTAATGGCACAACAAGAAAAGAAAATACTCAAATATAGATACGATATATTAACTATGTAATCACTACAAACCTGTCCACCGTTAGCGTAGTTTCAACAGGACGGGTAACGTGTATACGATTGGCTATTCTAGCTCAGATTTCGCCGGGTTTGGTAGTAATAACCACAAAACATAATTGGAACAAGTGTATCTAGATAAGAATATTGTAAATAAAATATGAATTTGCGGCCCATATACACATGAAATAAAAGGATAAAGCGTATGGGGATCTTATAGATGGATGGATAAATGAAACAAATATATATAGGAGTAAATGCAAGTAAAAAGCAAGCATATAAGTACCAAAACATAGGAGAACATAGTGTGATAGAAATTCAAAGACGGGAGGAACAATAATGTGAAGTGGAACGGATATAGCAAGAGCATGTAATAATGATAAACGTACAAATACAGACAACTACTTGAGACCGATTCGACAGATACTAGCAATCTTTCAACACACCTCTAAGAACATGGTGAGTGGTATATAGTTATCAGCGGAGGCGTCCAGTACCTTGGCAATAAATAAGCACTGAATTAATCCGACGCCTTGCTTGCGGCACTGGAGGTTTATTTACTTATTTATTTTATTTATTTTCATTTATTGGGTTTCTTACAGCCATATAATTAATCAATCTTTGAAGAAAAAACAATAATTGATGTACAGAGTTTTGGGCCAATTACGCGAAAACACATACATACAATCGATAAAAGAATAAGAAAAACATGTCCAATAGTGGGTTTGTGTGAGTGTGTATTTGTGTGTTTATTTATTTATTTATTTATTTTGTTTTGGGAAAAATTAAAAGCAAAACGATCTTAAAAATCTTCCACTGAATTTAAAAATTTACTTTAACTTACATTAATAGTTTATTGTGTTATAGCGAATAGTACTCTTCCAGTATTATATTGTTCGAGAATATTCACTGTCTATGTAACATAGTTATTTTGTGGATCAATCTTACTGCCAATAAAAATAATAATAAATGGTTACAAATTATGTTTAAATTCCGCAACGGAGGGACCTAATACGTCCCTGTGCGCGGGGTGCCGCGGGCATAAGACAGGATTCATTGGGTGATCCACGAGAAAAGATCGCCCAAAATTAATTTAAAATTAGGTATAGTACCTTTGGATGATTGTTATATCTAGGTATGCAGTGTGCACGTGGTGAATATATGGAAATTGATCCCATGATATAGCGGCCAAGAATCGTTAAATTTCCGATGAAGACGAGTGAAAATACGAGGGAACGGGACATGATAATGGTAGATAATGAAGAAACATCAACTATGATTAGGGGAGTACCCGATAGATTGTGGTTACGGTTGATCAAACGACAATATGGACTGAGCTTAGAAATTAAATATTAAAAATTTATTATCGCGCTTGTGAAGCGAATTTAAATCGTCCGAAGCCACCGAGTCCGCTCCAAGACAGGCACAGGGGCCGAGACAGGGACCGCAACAGAAGGAGGGGCAAACTAACAGGTCCAAGAGGGAATGTGTTTTTTTTTTGCCAAACTGAATCTAAGGGACAAAGATTTGGGTATCAAGGAAAGTAGGATATTGAAAATCCTGGAAACACACGACTTAGGACCTTTGGCTGCTGGGAGGGGTATTAGAGGTAACGCGGAGTCAGAATTGAGGCAGTCGGTGTGGACGTCTACAGGGGTGCGAAATCCGCGTCGGTTGGTTTTTGAGTTGCCGTCGACTTGTGATAGTGAGAGTGTCCCAGTGGTTGAAAATTATAGTTTAACTTCAAGTGAAAGTGGTGTACGGGTAATTATACTCTTCGACATTGTTGATTGCTCACGATAAAAGAAAAGGGGGGTACGGGTTTGATTTTATTTTATAAAGGGTAATTAATTTGGCATATCAGAACTTCGGAAATTACTGCGCTTTATTAAGTTGATTAGTCCGGCATATATAGAACTGATATTTGCAGACCTCCGGAAACTAGCTGTGCGATATAAAGATACCTATTTTATGCTAAACACGCGGGAAATTGTTAATAAGTCTTATAAAAATACCTACCTTATGCTAAATACGCGAGGTCCTGTTAAAAGGGTTTTAACCCAGAGTGCGGGTTTGATTTTATTTTATAAAGGTAATTAATTTGGCATATCAGAACTTCGGAAATCACTACGTTCTATAAAGTTAATTATTTTTATCGTCTTACTAGGTTCACAGAATAATACTCGCAGAATTTCAGGAACCGCTAGGGTTCAAATTTAGTTAATTTTCGTTTTACTAAGTATACAGGAATAGTATTGGCGGATCTCTGGAAACTAGCTGTGCGTTATAAAGATACCTATTTTATGCTAAACACGCGGGAAGTTGTTAAAAGATAAAGGAGTTGTTACTAACAGATTCGATTTTAAATAAGTCTTATAAAAATACCTATCTTTTGCTAAATACGCGAGGTCTCATTTTAATTTTTACATTTGTAAGGCATATAATATTTCGTTATATGAAATGTTTCGATTAGACCGGGTTTATTTTAGTTATCGAAAGAATATTTAGTTTATTTTAATAATTTTTTTTGTTTATGTTTAATAGTAAGAGTCCGTTAAAATTATAGCGAATAAATTCTGGGATTAAAAATACGTCTAGTGAAAAATATATAGCTGATCTCGCGGGGTATCAGGTTCAGCCCATAATAATCTAGATTTTCATTTCGTTTAAAATTATATAGAGTAATTCCGTGAGAATCGGGGTTTATTTACAATTTAACAGATGTATAAATTCCATTATTCTAGAAAATTATATAAAATAATCTCGTGAGAATCGGGGTTTATTTACAATTTCACAGATGTATAAATTCCATTATTCTAGAAAATTATATAAAAATAATCTCGTGAGAATCGGGACTTATTTACAATTTTACAGATGTATGAAATTTCATTATTCTAAAAAATTATATAAAATAATCTCGTGGGGGTCGGGGTTTATTTACGGTTTTACAGAAGTGCAAGTTTCACTATTTTATAAAGTATATAAAATTGCTTCCGTTCGGCCCGGGTTATCTTATATTATATAGGAAAACATAGGTCCCGCGCTATTAAAACATATAAAAACGTTTCATGTGGCCGGGATTATTACGCGCGTTGGGGAAAGTCAATAAGGTAAAAATATGTTTAATTTGATTCGGGTTATTTTATATTTTATGAAAGATATCTGCCTCGCGGACTTAAACTATGAAAAAATGTTTCAATTAGTTCTGGTTATACTTTAGGAGTGATGTAAACTTCGCGGTTGTATAATTTGGGTTACTTTGTATTGTACGAAAACGTAAATCTCGCGTATAAAAACGCGTATAAAAAAAAAACGTATATCATGTATTCAAACATATAAAAACTTCTAGTACATTGTTTCGATAGACCGGGGTTGTATTATACTTATAAAGATGTTGTAGGACCTCGTTATATTGAAAATATATAAAAACCGCCTGGGGCCGGGTCTTCTTATTTATAAACTATATAAGATTTCGTTACATTTAGTTATATAAAATGCTTTCGTTCGAGAATTCGCGTTTCATTTTAAGCATATATAAATATAGGGTCCCGTTTTTAAACAATGTTAGTGTTTCGTTTAGAATTCGCGCCTTCATTTAATAAATATGAAACATGTAGATTCCAATTAGAACTATTTTAAAATGATTCGTTTAGGAATTCGCGTCTTGTATTATAACTGTGAAACTTATAATATTCGTGTTGAGCTAAACGTGTGAACATAGAAACACTACAGCTTTGACCGCTATTTGGTTTACTATGCCTAGGACATTCTTGCGGTGTATTAGGCTTGATGAAATTTAAACTCTTACTCTGTTTAAAATATACGTAGTGTCTCCGCCTAGATTGGCTTCACGATATACCTTATGAAATTTGTAAGTTCCGTTGTCCTAAAATTATATAAAATTACCTTCGTTTAGATCGGGTTATATCATATTCCTCGAGGAACGCGTAAACCTCGTTGTCCTGAAACTAAATAAGGATGTTTCATCTAGACCGGGTTCATTTTACATTTTAGGAAGAATATAAATCCCGCGTCTTTCACTACATAAAATGGTTTCGGTAAGATAGGGGTTGTTTATACTTGTAAAAATTACAGAATCCGGTTATTGTTAAACTATTTTAAAATGATTTAAACTATATTAAAATTTGCCGGAGAGCAGATATCAAATATTCGAGATGATAATAAATTTATATTAAGAATAATATTAAGAATAAAACTAAATCGGCGGACCCTAAAAGTAATGTGTATTGACCTTATCAAGATGTAGACTAGTGGGGTTTTATTATAGAAACAATCGACTGTTCTGTGGCGCCTACTTGTCCGCGGCATCCTCGATAAATGATAAAAACAAGTGGACAAGTGGTCGCTTCGCGGGTTTGTTAAAATTTATAAATGCATGGAATCCTAGATTCAAAGCTTAATCCCGGTATTTCGGATAAATATAAGAATATGTAACATCGGAAAATAACGGGTAACGGTTTTATGGAAAATACCGGTGCGTATGACCATTAGAGTATGATCATTAGGATTAGAGTTTAGTTTCGGTGACCCGGGAAGTACGGATACGTAAGACGGAAATAAGGACTATGTTGCAGTATTATTAAGATATATAAATACTTACAATTGTCGAGCTAGAGTCTAATTCCAGTATCTCGAGGAATATAAATTTAAAGAAAAGAAAATAATGTCTAGTTTCGGTTTGGTTAGAGTATATACACCGTATAGTTACAGAGGCTGGATACTAAGCCCCAGCTACGGAAACTTATAAACGCGTGATGGCAGGATCAAAGGTTAGGTCGCGAACTATAGTTAATTAGGGGCCTGTGAATCGTGTGCGCGTGCGAGGCAAGTGTTCGCAATCCTTAGGTATAAAGTGAGGTACTTAAAGTGAAACTACGAAGCACTGGACTGGATATAATCGGCGGCAGATGGGTAAGTCATGTCATCCTCTTTCCGTTTGAGATTATAACGATATATACAGGTGGCGCACGATTAAGAAGAATGGTCTCGGGTTCGACACCCCAGACAGAGACGGAAGAAGCGCCGACAGTGAAAGCTAACCCCTGTACCGTAAACTTTACATGTGTTTATTCACAGGTGTTTGCATGTCAAATCCGTACTGACCATAAAAGGGGCGAATTAATTTGCCCAAATTAACCCTTC
>JADDOH010003048.1:0-39065 GCA_016648135.1 Agrypnia vestita
AGTAGTAATTGATAACTCATTGTGTTTAAGTTAAAGTTAAAGTAAGACATAGTTTTTTTTTTTTTTTTAAATAGAGATGCGAACACGGAATACGTGTCACATCAATATTCTTACTATTTTCAAAATAAGCTAAACGCTTGTGCTATGAAAATAGGACTAACTTGCTAGTCTGGAGATTCGAACCCGCGACCTTTAGATCACGAGGCGAGTGTCCTAACCACAAGACCAACAAGCTAGTTTAAATATATACATTTTTTAAACATTGTTAAACACAACATTATTGGACATAAACTTTTGCTGGAACACTATTCCGTAATTTGCACTAAAATGTTGTACCTGTCTGTGGTAAACTTTATATTCGTCACACTAGAATATTTCATTCGCCCTTGGCATGCTTATTCATGCCGTTTCTATCGCACAAATTCACGGTTCTCTCGGTCTTCGCTTTTAATCTATCTATCTATCACTATCTGAGGTAGCGATAGCATCGAAGCTGATATAGATAAGGTTCTTCTCAAATCTTCTCAAATCTTCTCATATATTTTGGTGTGTTCTATCGATCTCCAGATTATTGTAAAATTTTTTAGATCGCTCGAACGAACATTGATTATCTAATAAAGTAATAACGCAAAATACCCTTTTTAACTTTGATATTCATTTATATAATTTTTTGTGTCACTCACTCACAACTAATATTATTTAATCGCGCGGAACATGGCATTATGTAAATCCATCGACCAGCACAAGTGTCAAGGTACTTCGCCGGAAAATACAGTGTGTTGAACCGATGCGTATGTTAACAACTTGTCGATTCTATCTCCCGTCGATAAATTACGCCTGTCTAATCGTGACACGTTCAACTTGCGTAACGATAAATAATAAATAATATGGTTCGCGATGTGAACAAACTCAGACGATAATAAAAAGTAACCCATAAAAACCAAGTTTTTACTATGCTCCCTTTCTTTGTAAAATATAACAATAATTAAAGACAAATTAAAACATGTGACATAACACCAAACTTACAGAAATTTAATATATTTCTAAAATGTCAGATGTTTTGAGATTTTGATAGATTCAATTATCATCAATATCGTGCCATATGAATTTCCAGCGTCAAATGATTTAGTCAGAATCAGATTTGAGTAATGTAGAATTCTTCAAAACTGAGCAGAAATCTAAAAGAAATAAATTATTATTTGATTTTTTTCCAAAAAACCCAATTTTGCTGTCATCTGTGAACCAATTGTTTTGTAAATTTTCGAAATTCGTAGTGATGTACCTATTATACCGACGGAGTAATTCAAATTTAGAAAATATTCCGCGACGTTGCTAATCAAACTTTTCTAATGATTCCAATTTGAAAAACCAATAAAATTTCTAAGAATCCGAAATTATACTATAATTATTTTTTTTAACGACAATTTGATAGATCTTCTTGATCGTCGCCACGAGTCTGCTTGCCAAGTTTCAGCTCGATTGGATCGCGGGAAAAGGGTCAAAAAACGATCCAAAGTTTTTGTTGACGGCAAGCAAGCAGACGCCACGAGTTAATATAAAGGGAGTAAAAATGTAATAGACAGAGTTGAACAACACCGTCAAGTCGGAATCTATACAGTTATGGTCACGCTCCATGTACCAATCTATTGTCCAGTCAAGTTATTAATAGTTTTTATAATATTAAATCATATAAAAAATGCAATAGCAAAATGCATCTTACTATCCAAGCTAAGATTGCCGGCATAATTTCAGCTCGATGGTCCTGGAAGACGGAAAACATCCTGACTGAAGAATCTAATAGATCCAAGCGGGAAGTCCCCGATTTGTCAACACTAGGGAATGCAATCCCGATCCCGCGAGATCTCGAGGTATTTTACGAGGTCAATCCCGAACCGAAAAATCTGACGAGATTATCGGGATTGATCAACATTTTTTATGTTTTGTATGTTTAATTGTGTATGTCTATAGAGCTTTCAGTAAGTACTTAAAACTTATGTTCATGTCACATTCAAATAATGAAAATAGCTTTGAATAATATTTGCTGTATTTTATGATAAAAACTACTTCTAATTCTACTACATTGACCGATTGATGCTTGGAAAAACGCCTACAAAAACTTTAATGCAATGATTAATAATGAACATTTTTTATTAAAATTGCTGATATAAAAATGCAAGGCATTGTCGTTAATTGCCATTTAGCTCTATAAACAAACAAAAAACACAAAAGTATTCGGGATCCCGATCCGTAGGGATCCCGCGGGATTGGAAATTCTAATCTCGAGGGATCCCGAAAGGGCAATCCCGACTCGGGATTGCATTCCTTAGTCAACACGTCATTTGCAAGAGCGTGCTACGTTGGGCAATGATAATCTGCCATGCATTATTGCATTTTATCATCTGCGCTCATTGTAGCTCCTTGATTTTATTGCTAACAAGGTTCGTTGTACTGTACTGATTATTGTACGTAAATTTCTTAATAAATTACTGTCTGTCGTTTTGGGATTAGTCAAAAATTCTGCAATTACCTTTTTATTGATGCGCTGTCGAGCAAGAATTTTCCATCTAAAATTACTGCGACAGATTCAAAGTTTGCTTTTAAAATGGTTCTTTGATATATGACACACTGCCGTTTTCTGATGTGTTTGTTTAATAATTACATAATCATCTATATATATATATATATAATATATATATATATATATACTATATATATATATATATAATATATAATATATATATATAGTATATTATATTATATCTCCTATAAATCCATCTAGTCTTCTCCATATAATCTCGCACACCCCCCTATCCCTATCCGCCAAGTTTTCTCCACAACCAGCCACAACCACCCACCGGTGGTAGTGGTGGTGGATAGCCCTTGGTGTCACATCGAAAATATGCGAGTTTGGTGGGGGTGGCCGAGCGTGGGTGGGAGTGGGTGCCGAAAATGTGCTTTCTAGCACATTGTTTTATTATGGGAAGGCCGCAAATGCTTCAGATTATTTCAAAATAGGCGCGCCGACTGTGTTGGTGAGTCTAGAAGGTTCCGGAAAAACCTGCTCTAGAAAGTTCTGGAAGGAGAGGGTTCTAGAAAATTCCCGAAAGTTCTATAAGGTTCTAAACTGAGTGGCGGAATGTGTCGGTGTGTCTAGAAGGTTCCTGTACATTCGATAAATTTCTTGAAAGTTCTGGAAGGAAAATGTTTTAGAAGGTTCGCGAAAGTTCTATTACGATCCAAACAGTGTACTAAAAATCTATGCGTGCGAAGCCGCGCGGGCACAGCTAGTATTTAAAAGTCAGTAATGCCAAATTGATACATGTCATTTCTTTTATGTTGCTATATGAGACTGATAGACGGAATTTTGAAAAAATGTTTTTTTTGAAGTCCAGCGTTGTCGCGTAAAGCCCGCAGGGACCTTCTCAGTTTTGCATCATTTCGTCTCTCCGATCTTGTCGTCTCAACATATGCTTTTGTAAAATTAAAGTGATTATATGGCATTTTTTGTAATGATCTAAACCGTTTCTTGAATGTTATGGGTTTTTTGTCTTGAAATTTTTATTTATTTATTTATTTCTATTTAAGTATAAAATTTTGTTTGGACTTTGCCTGTCTCACTAGAAATGTCTGTGTTGAGACAGGCATAGTTTACAATATTGTGTAGGTTCAAAACATAGTAAATAGATAATAAAGTGTTTAAAGCAACGTAATAGAAAATATGTCATGTATATGAGAGTGTGTTTGTGTAAGTGTGCCTATTTTATCTCCCCCCTTGTTTCGGATCCACTGTTTCATTTGTATTTTATGTTAGGGTTGTAAATTGTGGTTAGCCCGGATTGTTTTAATTCGTCAAGCATGCAATTAAGTATGTTATAGCATTTAAGTAATAGTTATAGCTCCTTTATCCATACGTGGTATGTAACCTTGGGATTTGTAGATTGAGTTTGTTTGACCGTGTGGTAATTATTATTTGAGTTGGTTTAAACTGTATTTTTGTGTTTGTATGTGTATTTAAGAGTAGTATTCGCATAAATTTGTTTTATATCAAATACATCGAATTTGTTGAATATTTCATCTGTCCTTGATAAAATTGAGGTTTTGAGGATTACTTTTAAAGCAATTTTTTGAGTTGCAATTATTGGATATCGCGATATTATTTACATTTCCCTCCCAGAGAACTGCTAGATGAAGTTTATTTAAAAAAGAGGTGGGGGAGCACGTATTGTCACACTACCTACGTCATCCACTGGCGCCGGTCTACCCCATTTATATACTGCATTTGTTTTCTGATGGCCCTTACCCAGGATTTGCTGGATCTCGTGGGGGAAGTTTATGATGACGATTATAGTCTAGTTGCGTCCCAGATTAAGCTGGGAAAAACAACAAAAACGTTGAAATGTTAACTCATACGAAAGTAGCACGAGACAGGGGAATATGGAAGCACATTGTCGAGTCTTTGGACCCCCGACCCTACTAGGGACAAGGGGATGAATATGATGATGATGTTTTAGTATAAAGCACTTTGATTAGCAGTCCACTGGATTTGAAATCAATGTATCTTCGTTAGTAGGGACGTATACAAGTAGGTAAATGAGTTAGTTTGATGTCATACGTAATCGATACACTCATTGTGTCATTGCAATGTCTCGAATTTCTATTTAACATTTAATAAAAAAGTAACCCATAAAAATTAAGTTTTTATTATACTCCCTTTTTTTGTAAAATATAATAACAATTAAAGACGAATTAAAACATATAACATAACATTAAACTTACAGTAATTTAATATATTACTAAAATGTCATGTTTTGAGTTTTGATAAGACACTTCATGCTTTGAAGATTAAATTCTAAAAACATTTGTCAGTCAATTTAGATTTTCGACATTCGTAGTGAAGTACCTATTATGTATACCGACGAAGTAATTAAAATTTAGAAAATATTCCGCGACGTTATCGGGCCGCCGTTGCTAGTAATCAAACTTTTGTAATGATTCCCATTTGAAAAAAACTATTAAAAATTTGAAAAATCCAAAATTATACTATAATTATTATTATTTTTTAACGAATATTTGATAGATCTTCTTGATCGTCGCCACGAGTCTGCTTGCAAAGTTTCAGCTCGATCGGATCACGGGAAAAGTCATTGGGAAAAGATGCCACGAGTTAATATAAAGGTAGTAAAAATCGCAGAAAATTAAAAGAAACAATCAATCTATCTGTTGTTTGAAAAATTCTATTCTTATTTTGAATGTTTGACGGGCGTCGGTTTTTCAGGGATTTAAACGGCTAAAGGCTTTCGTATACACAATGGGACCCTCATCTAGATCTTTTGTCTTTCAACTCGGTAATTAAGTACGCAATAATACAGAGCCATTTCAAAATGGCCCCGTCGTTACTGCTCCCGCCATTATCCCCGGTTTATGTATATATACATGTGTGTGTATTTGAGTATTTCCTTTCCCGGCCGCCATGTTCTTCGCCAGCTCCTGGTGTGCGCGCAACGATGCTCGGAAGAACTTTCACCCCTAGGAAACGTTTTGAATATCACAAAAATATGAATAGACCCGATGACTTTTTTTTGACATTTAGTCGAAATATTGCGGACGTATTTATGAATTTTTTTGGGGCTTCGTGCCGCGGTCGTAACATTTTACTGCCCGTCGCTCATTCTCGCAGCCTTTTCATTTCTTCGGCGCTACGCGAGTGAAGATAACCTTTCGAGCTTTCGTTTATATTTAAGTTATATTCATTTTTAGACATTGTTGCAATGTCGACTGATTCTTTTGCTTCTTCTTATGATTACTTCCGACTCGCCTGCACTCGAGGCGAATCGTAAATATAATTTACTAATTTATGGAAGTTACTCGAGGGAGAGTTTTAAATTGAAAGTCGTTGAACTTGTGTTGCCCATTTACGTAGACTTGATGACAAGAGAATCGAGAGAGTGCAGAAAAAGTTTCTACGTATTTTGTCATACAAAGCTGGTCAACACAATAACCTTCACAGCTACGAAGATCGACTTGCCTTTTTCAAGATGCACAAACTTGAGTCCCGACGAAAAATATCCGATCTCATTGTGCTACACAAGATTCTCAGCGGAGCTATTGATTCTCTCTATCTGATATAAATTTGCATGTTAAACCCCGTATAAGAAACCCGGAGTTTTTCAGAATAAGTCAGCACACTAATAATGTCGGTTACTTTTCTTCCATTACAAGGTTGTGTCGCACATATAATTTGTATTGTGCTGACCCTAACATTGATGCTGATATTCTTGCAGACACGTTATCTTCGTTCAAAAACTCACTCATACACAACATCCATTTTCTAAACGACGACATGAACCTATAGATCCATTATATAATATACATAAATGTACATGTAAAATATAATTAATTACAAAAATACATGTTACTGGAGCGTGCCGAAGACACTTGTAATTGGGATAATGGGCGTAGTCTTCACTATAATGTTTATTATCTGAGTATCATGTACCCATTATCTTGTTAGTGTCTCTAATAAATAAAAAAAAAAAAAGGATAAATTGGATGTAGTCAAGTATATTAAGGACCTCGGAGTTATTCTGGACTATAAACTTATATTTAATGAATAAATAGATTGTGTGGTACAGAAATCCTTTGAAAATCTTAAGCTTTGTCAACAGAATGCCTTCCAATTTCACCAATATTTACACTATCTCTTTATTGTTTTGTCGTCCGTCCTCTCTTAGAATATGTCGGTGTGATTTGGCTTCCCTTCTATACTGGGTTATTTGGAAAACATTAATAACCTCGCAGGACTATATTCCTGCCTTGATTATGAGTCGAAAATGTTCAAGCTATTGCGACCTTATATCAATAGTTAAGGAGATATGCGACATCAAATTTTGCATTTTTTTTCAATATTTCTGACTTATTTTTTATGAAACGTTGGGGTATCATTACAGTAACTTATATCGAATATGAAGAATTCAGTCCCTTTAACACAAGTCAAATAAAAAAATAAAAACATTCCAATTGGAATTTTTTCAGGGTTTTTATCATTTTATTTAACTTGTATTGAAACGAATGAGTTTTTTCGTAAGCGATATTAGTTACCGTAATGATAGTCCAACGTTTTACAAAAAATAAGTCAGAAATATTGAAAAAAAATGAAAACTTTGATGTCGCATATCTCCATAACTATTGATATTAGGTCATGATATAATATTTTCGACTAATAATCAAGGCAGGAATACAGTCCTGCGAGGTTATTAATGTTTTCCAAATAACCCTGTATAAACCAAATAAGTCACATCGTTTCTTATGAAATGTTGCATTTTTGATGAGCTTGGATAGATGAAACTACTACAGTGAAATTGAGTCAGTGTTAAAAATTTATAACCTACGAAAATGTAGAGAAAACACTGACTTTTGTCTGGGTCGCAAAATGAGTGCTATTTTTGCATGGGTCAGAATTCTAACAGGTTTGATGCTTTGCACCAATTAAATGAATTTTACATACAAGAACAAGAATTTCAACTATTTTGTTCGAATAATAACCAGTTTTACTAGAGGAACAACACTTGACTTAGTAATAGCCAGCTGTAATAGCTAATTTACTCGCTCGTGATGTAATTGAATAATTAACCTTAACCGAAATCGTTTCTTTTATTTATTATTAATAAACATTTCGTAAATAGCGATCAAAGGCAAGCAAGATGTCGGCAGCGCAGCAAGGCCGAATAGCTGAGGTCGCGTGCCTCAGAAAAGGGTAAAGGTATCCAGTTATCTCTACACCGCATACTCCCTAATGTACGCTTTAGGAGCTAATTGTGACCGGTTGACATTGTCGCTCGCAACCTATGTAGGTCAATCTTCACCTTGTATTCTACTTTACGAGTATCTATAACTAATAATATGTTCTCATCAAGGGCGTGCAGCTGTAAGCTGACACTTCTGGGAAATCTTCTGTGTATAGTTTTCTGGCGCACTCTGCCGTGTATATGTGACCTCTCTAGCCAACGTTTCGAATCCCATTGCAGGGTCCATCATCAGGGCTGATGTGATGAGTGTGCGTTGAAGTGTAGGCCAAGTATTGCCTTGCAGTACCGTACCGAAGTCGGGGTGTCTCCAAATTTGTGTTATGTTAAGTACTGGATTGCAGTACCGTGTCGAAAGCAGGCTGTGTGTGTCTTGATGTAGTGTGTTGTGTATCTACTAACGGATGTCGGACTGTGCGGATTGTCGATTTGATTTATCTTGCAGCGCTGGAGACCACGAGGTTTTTAACTTTAGTTAAAACATAACTTTAGTTAAAACATAATTTTCACGGGACGTGATGATTTTCTCTTTCTTCTTCCTCAGCCTTTTCCCTCCACTGCTGGATGTAGGCCTCTTCAATATTGCTCCACTCATCTCTGTTTCTTCCCCTTGGCATCCGGGTTCTTCCCGCTTGCTGGACTATGTCATCAGACCAACTTTTGGGAGGTCTTCCGACGCTTCTATTTTTCGTCCAGGGCCACCACTGTAGGTAGTATCTTCTCGTCGAGCCACATGTCCAGCCCACTGCCATTTTAATTTCGCGTCTTATTTCTTCATTTCTGATTTTATGCCTTTCCATGGCCCGCTGTGTATGCTTTTTTCTGTTAGTATTGCTGTATCTAGGCCATATGTCAGCATCGGTAGGATACACGTATCGAACGTTTTTCTTTTCAGGCATACTGGGATTTTTTTATTTTTAAACGAGTGTTTGAATTTACCAAATGCGCCCACCCCAGACCTATTTTTCTTGGTAGTTCTCGCATATTCGTCAAATGTTTCTATTTTCCAGGTGTCTATTGTGAATTTATGTTTGGATGTAGTTAAAATTTTTGTTTTTTGTATGTTCATTCGATGCGATGGACGTGACGATAGTTGGTATAAATAATCAACTATTACGAATGGATTACATTAGGTACTCTATTGTAATGACATACTGGACTAATGAGTCTTCGCAGTTGAACCAGTTTTGTGAAGAGCTGACATGCACGCTAGGAATTATTTCAATGTTCGCCACACATGGTCAAATTGGTCAAGGCAAATTGAAAAAAGGTTCTATTTTGAGAATAAAGGTTACATTTTAAGAAAAATAGTAAATAATATTTATGCTTTTTGGATGTTTTCATCATGATGACATATTTTACATATCATTTCTAAATGTCTCACCATGTTCCATTTGTCCTTTCGGCTATCTTTAGGGCCGACTCATATAAAAAAGTTGGATTCCTATTCGTAAACCGAAAACTTACCGCTGGATAAATATAAATCCATTATCGTGTATAAACATGATATTCTTTTTATTATTTCTATTAACCCGAAGATAATTCGATTCCATAGACTACGTACGTGCTTAGGAGCACCAGCCATGATCACAGATATACTTTTTTTGCTGGGAAAATGGGACAAATCGCCATTTCGCGATTGGGAAAATGTTACATTTTCCGACATTGCTTTGTTTCATCTAACCGATGAAGCAGGGATGTTACCAGTCCATGTCGTTAAACTGCAGTGCAGTATTAATTTAATCTGTAATAAACAAAGAAAATACATACAGAAAAAAAAACATTTAGAAAATTTTTCATGCATTTGAATTGTTGAACGTTGTATTCGTATCGTCACAAATATTGGAAATACTTTATTTATTAACTTTTTTCGTACATACTATTACAATGGCCGGTTTATCGCTAATTGCCAGTGAGCATTTTTTTCCAACCAACCAGACAATTAAGTGGAACAATTGAAATAGGTTTCCGGAATACAAAATTGCAATAAAAAAAACTAGCTTCATGATAGCGAGACGAGTAGGAGATGGATGAGATGAAAAAACGGTTAAACAAGACATATTATAGATGTCTCAAAGAGACGAAATTATATTTTTTTATGGGAAAGTAGGTATGGAAGGCTTCGGGTGTTCGTAGGGTTTACGACCTGTCGTACGGCTGGCTCAAGTGATCACTTTACACAATGTAACGTTCACCATTTCCACCCATGATAGAATACCACATCTATCAAATTTTTTGAAGTCGTATGTATATTTAAGTTTTACGACCCGTTTCATATGTATTTTGTAATTATCATTAGTGCGACCGGACTCCGAAGCTTTTTCATTCCCCTTAATTAATAACAGATGTCACTATTGCGATATCTATTTTTGATTGGAATTTTTTAAAGTCTATATGTCTTGATTATTGATGTCCCTGGGTCAAAATCCAGTACTGTGTTGTGAAAAATTTGGACAAACTCAAAATATTCTGAACGGTTATACTAGGTTTCGGAAAAAGTAAAATTGCTCTAGTCTGCATTTGAAGACATTTATGGTCTGTGATGTCTGTGCATAGTTGATTCAACAGCTTAGCCGACTGCACTTAGAATGAGGAGCTGAAAAATTCAGTATTATGCATATGAATGAAGAATTCAGTATTATGCATATGAATGAAGAATTCAGTATTATGCATATGAATAAAGAATTTAGTATTATGCATATGAATGAAGAATTCAGTATTATGCATATGAATAACGAATTCAGTATTATGCATATGAATGAAGAATTCAGTATTATAGTGAAGAACTCAGCTGAACGGAGAACAGTGGAAAGCCATGATTAGATAGAAAGTTGATATATGGTTACCATTGTGAATAATATGATTATTCTCGTTTTTTTAATTGTCAATAATTCAATCTCTGAAGTATGTATTCAATAAATTAATGAGGCCTTGTTGTTTAACAAATTGACATCTTTATTATTTATATAATTAATAAAAATGTACTTTGTTTTCACCACTAATATATTGAAAATACAACATGTTTCAGGGCCAATGGTCCCTTCGTCACGTGTAAATAGCTTCGTCTCACAGAGACGAAGCTAAGTATACGTGAGAAAAGTGGATGCAAGTCTCTTATACGATGGCTCAGGGCTTACAATCTATATAAGCTGGCTTAAGAGATCACTCTACACAATGAAACGTTCACCAATACCATTCTGTTACCATTTGTTTATTTTCTTTCTCTCGTTGGAAAATGGTTTGCGATCCCCGACCGCCTTTTGGAGTCCTCGACGCGCGTGCATTACCTTCTTGAAAGGCTTTCAACTGGCTCTGTCGCGGGTTCCGTGTTCCAGCGTCGGGTTACAGGGCGGCCGGGAGGCGCGCTCTCGGGTTACTGATTCAGCGGCAGACGGCGGAACTGAGTGCAAGAGGATATGTCAGCAAGAGGATATGTCAGCAAGCGCATTGTATGAAAATTAACTTCGACAGCGTCTATGACACTCGCCTGCATCTAACTGTAAACCACTCGTGGATGGCGCACTAGGCGCTGTAGCGCTAGCGGAGCGTTTTGCTCTGGTCGTGTTTCTTAAAGACGCCCCAGTACGCGATTTTCGTATTTGCTCTCGATTTTGCTAAATTTAACGTAAACTTATCAAACCATTTTTCAAAACCCGTAGCTAAACGCGGTGCGCCGCGCGCATTTCAGACTGTACGATTTAATTAATTCGACTTCTTGAGTATGAGGTATAATTTTTTGAATATTTTTATATTAATGACGGTGAAATTTTCTTAGCACGCATGTAAAATTTAATTAAAATAATCAATGTTTTGATGGTTTTATGGATACTGCAATGTAGGAAAAAATGTTTAATTTTTGTCTTTTTTAAAACGATATATTTAACAACTTGTCGAAAAACATTAATGTCTGAATAGCATCACTTCTTCTTCAAACTGTATAAATCAATTTGTAAATAAAATATTTGGTCTTTATTTGAAAATATACGAGATTAAATGTACCAAAGACAGCTCTATTGCATGAAAACTAAAATAGTGTTTCGGGGTTATAATTTTTTTCATGTTATAACATTATATTTGTTCATATTTTTTTAAGGAAATGCTTCAAGAGTAAATGGATCTATCATAATAAAATTGATTAAAAACCTGTTCAGCTATGGGTTTTGCAAAATGATTTAATTAATAAGTTTACGTTAAATTTAGCAAAATCGAGAGCAAATACGAAATTCGTGTACTGGGGCCTTTTAATGCCATGTCTATAAGTCCTGAGGTTGGTACCGTTGGATTCGACGAGATCTATCCGCAGACGCCACTTTTTTTCAATTTTCACTATCAATTTTTGGCAAAATAATTAGACACTGTCAAGTTTTTGCCACAACCTTTCGTTTAAACCTCACAAACTTTGCGTATCGTCTTGTAGTATTTATTTGTAAAGTACCCAAAGTGACACATGTAGCCTATCGTTTAACACTTGTGTTCCAGCGGGACTTACGCTTCACAAGCCACAGCGTACCGATGTCGACTGAGCGCGCTGATTCGCGCCGATCAATAATAACGGCTTACAATTACATCAAGTTCGTTATCAATACTTGTTACATAGTTCATTGAGATTACATATTTTGAAAAATATTAGTTTTAAAATTAAACAGTGACCCCCTGATTATTATTTTATCACAAAAATTGTGTGTTCGCTTAGCACGTGAGAGGTACCGCGATCGATACCCGATACCTTTAATTTTTTTTTGAAAAAATGATGAAAAAATACATCGTAAAGTTGTATTTAGTATTTCTAAACGACGCGTCAAATTGTGCTGGGAAAAACCTCTAAAAAAATGTTATAAGAAAATAACCTTGAATTTGTTAAATAATCTGCTGTTTCAAAACGATTTATAGGCTTATTTACATATATAAAATATTTAAATTGTCGTCACTGCCTGCTAATTACAGATTTCCATAAATTAGTATCGCCTTCGAAAGCGTATTCCCGGTCTATTAAAAGAGTGTAAATGTATCTGTAAATCTCGCTCGCAACAGATGTTCTCCAGCGAGGGCTCAGGATTCAGCCCTGGCGAGAGATTCATTTAACAACGTCTCCACCTCTCATCCCTGGGAGATGAACACTTCACGCAGAGGGTATTTTTCACCCCCCTTCCCACCACCTCAGCCCGGTACTACAATGTAAGGGCGCACTCTGCACGTCCACCTGAACTGACTTCATATTTCAAATCTATTTCTTATTTTGTTAAAAATTTTTTGTTCCTATTTTTATACTAAAAAATCCGAAAATCGGATTTTTGGATTTATATATAAAAAATTAGATATTTATCTTAACTATTTTCTCCTTTTTTGCACACATCGATTGATACAAACTTGAAATAATTTGCAATTATTTATTTTTATTTTGTACATGAATTATTATTTATTAAATAAATGAATTGCATACTGAAAAAAGCTTATATATGCAATTATTATATATGAGTTATAAAAGTTGCTCTTTTTAATGTAGAGTTATGGGTGTTTGTTTCTTTGTGTGAAATGAAAAATGGATTATATGAAACTAATTGAACTTAAAAACAACCTTAGCACTTTTAAAAATACAACTAGCGCCATCTAGTAACGACCGCAGAATGTTTTTTGGATGTACATCAAAAATAAAAATCAAGCCATAAATATCGTGATATATATCGTCATATATATCATGATGTAGTGTGTAGTGGTGCTGAGCAGTTGTGGTATGTATCACAGGGATATGTAATTTACCAACTGTTACATTTCTGCTACTTGACACTCTTTGTTATCACTATGAAAACCTTTATATACTTGAAGTATGCAATTTTGCTTGTACATATTTTGCGATGTGGGGACTTGCAATTTGTCTTCCAGATTTTAATTAATCTTCTTTTTTAATTTATTTTATTAATTTAAATAATTAAATTAAATTTTAATTTTAATTGATTAAATTATTTTTATTTATTATATATTCAATTTAATTCACTTATTTTAAATAATCTTCCCGAAACTTGTAATTTTACTAATAATCCACGTGTATCATTCTTTCATTCTGGATGTGTTGTCACCTGTCTATGCTGTTGATAGTTCTGAGAACCGTTCTGCGTCTTGTACTCTTGACATAACCTCGTTTTCAAAAGCTTCCTGAAGCCTACCGTACGTTGTTATTCTCGAGTTTCACACATGTCACACCGCTGTTCGGTATTCCATTTTTGTGACGAGAAGCACACGCACGTCTTTCCTATTAAAGCAGTTTTCAGATCCAGAAAACTCTGACCAAGGTCAAACGTGGTCCGTGGTAGCTAGCTTATAACTTTATAATCGTGCCTCAAATTTACAATAGGCCATAATTTATTCAAGTAAGCGTATTTATATATTTCAATAGGTTCTTATTTTTTATCACACCTTTGTTTAAAAGGGCACTGTACGATGACGAACGTCTCGCCACCATCGCACGCGGGTCGGCTATTAGAAAGAAAGATTTTCCTTTCCAATCGTCGCCGATTAATGATCGACAGTAAATGACACCCGAGATACACTGGGCCAAAGCTAACTACGACACAGTGGACAAATTGTACTTGCGGTTTCCTGGTAAGTCGGGTGTCGCTTCAATCGAGATTCTCCTGGCTTCGTCGAATCCGGAACAGTTGGTGCGTCTCTTCCTAAAGGCTAAATTGAACGAAGAGGAATGTCGGTTCTCACTGAAAAAACGACACTTGACACGCTTTTCAACTGTCACCGGGCGAATTTTTAAAAATTCGAATCCTGGCTAGCGATTGGCGCAGAACACATCGGGCGCCAGCGCAATCAATCAAAATCATGGTGCGGCCTGCGTGCGGCGATTACGAAACAGGCACTATTTTGATATAAAGGTAAAATTGTACATAAATCTACCTATAATTAAAGTGCACATGCACATCTCTCATAGCAAAGCAGTTTAGCAGATCTAGAAATCTCAGACGAAGGTCAAACATGGTTTATTACTTCGTTCGACCTTGTATTTAGAATTGATCGCAAGCTACTCACGTACCCAAGCGTATTTACATTTTTAATTAAGTTCTTTTTTATCGTACCTTTGTTTAAGACGGGCACCATTTTGATATAAAGGTAAAGTTGTACATACGTCTATTTGTAACGGCGCAGTGAATGTTTTCATTACAGCTAAAAGCCCCGGGCGTCACCCTCCCGCCGTCACCCCCCCGCGCGCGTGGGGGTCGAGCGACACCCCCGGCTCCCGGGCGGGGCGGACGGGGGTGGGTTATTATCAGATGTTATTAATTTCGTGCGGTGTAGCACCGCTGTTCGGCCGGCCCGCCGCACAGGGGTTGAAAATTGGAACGTGAGCGAGCGAAACTCGAACACCGAAGGTCGTGATATAAATAGTGAAAAATAAAATTTACACAGCGAAGTAAACCTAACTCCGCGGATAACAAAGTAACTAACTGGCATAAACCCCTCGATTCTAGTCTTGCAGGTAGTGACACATTGTTGCAACAAAAATAAAGTTCAGTTTTTGTTAGTCGGTTACGAATGCTTGTAGCATAGTCATGAGTTTATGATTTCGAATTTTGTTCTTTGAACTATGATAACGATAAACTAAGATAACTATTTTCATATATAATTCACATTGCTGTTCTATCAATATATTGTACAAAGCTACGATTTGTTTTTATCATATTTTTTTCAAATTTTTCTATATTCTTTAGATGACCAAAACGGGGATTGATCTGTATTAATTCTAAATATACCTGTAATTTTTTCTCAATGTTTTTTTCTTATTTATAATTTTTATTATATATTTTGTAATTTATATTTATTTCGATTTCTCTTTTTACTTTACTTTACTTTACCGATAATTCTGTATTTCTGTTCCTAATTATTTTATCAAATTTAAATTTATTATATATTTTTAACCTATAAAATCTAACCACAACAACGCTAGCTAATGTTTTCCACTCAAATTGTGCACTCCGCGAAAACACATAATTCTTTCAGGGACTCACAAACTATTATAGTACTCAATTTTAATTCCACTTCTTGTATGCCACCTAGTGAATAAGTAATAGTAAATAAGTTTTTTCTTTTCTAGCAGTAAGTTGTCTTGTAAGATAATAATTTCTCTGTGTAAAGCGCCCTTGAGATGAGTATTTCGCGAAAACGGCGCTATACAAATTATCCAATTATTATTATTATTATTATTTTTCGTTTAAAAAAATTATTGTAATGTATATACTAATTATTTTATCAAATTTAAATTTATTATATATTTTTTCATTTAAAAAATTTATTGTAATTATTATAAGTTTATCGTTTTCATAGTTCGAAAAACAAAATTCAAAACCATAAACTCATGACTATGTTATAAGCATTCATAACCGACCAACAAAAACTGAACTTTATTTTTGTTGCAACAATGTGTCACTACCTGCAAGACTGGACTCTAGGGGTTTATGCCAGTTAGTAAAATATTAGTGGTACTTTGTTATCCACGGAATTAGGTTTCGCTGCATAAATTTTATTTTCAACCCGACCTTCGGTTTTCGCTCGCTCAGATTCCAATTTTCAACCACTGTGCTCCGGCCTTATCTGGAAGGAGAAACGTTTCTAACACCGACTTAATTATTAGACGAGGGACACCGCTCTGCGTCTACACTCTTCGCGTAAATTCGGAGAGTACACACACGTGCTCGGGGAGATAACATATGCCTACTGTCAGCATCATCGTCCGAGTCGGTCCCTCACGGTATGATCGTGGTCTTCATGACCTCCCACTCTTTCGAATATTCTCCTCCTTCTTTCTCAGCATCCTGCAGACCTTAGCGATGCCATCAGAGAAGTGCCTGAGCTCTTTCCACTTGGTTGGTCCAACCAGTGAGGTATTTTTCTCTCCAAACCTCTACGTGGCACGCCACAACAAGCCTATGCAAGCTATCTTTTCTTTTGGCAAGATGTCCAAAAATTTGAGGATTCGTCTCGGGAAAGTGAGTCTCTCCTTGATTTCGAGTTCTCGTAATATGGAGACATTTGTACGTCTCGCTAACATGCCTCTCTAACACCACATGTCTAAGGCATTGATCCGTGTCTACTGTAAACATTACTGAGAGCGTGAGTCTTGCGCGATGCCATGTCGGAAACACGAACCGATCATTACCACGTTGACTTACTATGCTAAACTTAAGCATGTTGTTACAAACTTACTAAAGAGCTCACACCAGTTGACTGTCTATAATTTGGTTAACTTTTGCTGTCAGCACCATATTTCTGAACAGTCTTCTTGCGTTACTGCATTCTTACACATATTCAGATCTCTATCAGATCATTAAGATGCATCGATACAAGAACACACAAACTGATGACTGGTTTTGAAGATTTTAGTAAATTGGTTTTTGTTGAAATACACTTTTGTCGAGTCTTTATTTATATTTTCTATATATATTTGTGATATGGGCTTCTACCTTATTTATGAAAAATTGGATCATTCATTAGAACAAATTTACAACTCTGAAACACATTTTTTACTTACTGTCAAGGAAATTATAAGAAGAATAAAACATTTTCAGAATACAGCGTATGCTAAAAATTGTAATTGTCAATAGCAAATTAAATTTTATAAATCACCTAATCCTTTTTGCAAATAGTTGCCTTTTAAATTTCTTTTCACGTTAGTTTCTAGTTAGTTATTCAACTCCCATATATTTATTTGTTGTTTCGTTAATGTCTGTAGACACTTAGAATTTTAATACATGATGAAGGGACCACTGGCCCCGAAAAAAATGATATTTCAATAAATAGTCGTTTTATACAAAATATTTTCTTTTTAATAAAATTGTTTGTTCTCCCAAAATATACTTTTTGGTCCAAATAAAGGCATTATAATCTGATTCAAACACACGATTGCATCCACACTTAGTTAAATCTAAGTACCCGTGTGATCAGTTGTACGGTGTGTGGTGAGCTTTATAGTAAGTTCGAGTTGGTTGTCCGGGGGCGGAATCTACCCCGAGTGGCCGTCTCCGTTTTCCGAAGCACGTAGCCAGACTTAGACGCACGGCTGTTTGCTTACTTAGCCACGCTCAACCTACAATTACGCTGGGAGGTGGCGGCACTACGAGTTATGCCATGTATTCGCTAGGGGACAAATAGCGCAACATTCCGCGCGGCATGTCGCATCAACATCTACGCTCATGTTTCGGGGACAATGATGCGGTCATGTCATTTGACGTGTACACACCGGGACTCACATATTACTTGTCGCGGAAATGTCGCCCGATGAGGTTATGATGATTAGCGCATCTATTTATTATACGAGTTTATCAAAACGTAAGAGGAGAAAAAGGTGGTGGGTGCGAAATTATTTACTGCAAAGAGAAAGAAGGATGGATATTCTATGCGATCTTCGAATCTTTTGTCAATTTCACTCGAATGACAACAACTGATTTTGAAAATTTATTACAAATAATCGAGCCTTCCATAGCCAAGCAAGACACAACATTACGGAACGCTGTTGGTCCTCACATCAAACTTGCAATTACAGCTCAATTAGAGCTCGATCAGTTAGATGACAATCTCGTTTCCCCAACACTATTGTCATGTGTCATGTTGAGTGGTATACAGTTACAGCGCATGCGCATTCACTTGTAAACATACCACGTGATACTGACGCGCGGCGCGATGTCACGTCGAGCTCGCTCGGGAACCGTGCGCATGGTAACATTACCACGGCACGTAGAAATGCCGCGCTATGTTGTGCGCGACGTCGCGGAACAGTGCGCGACGTTACAACGTCACGTAGACTCTATGCCGCGCGTGATGTTGAGGGACAATTTGTCCCCCAGTGAATACATGGCTTTAAAACCGACGTATCGATAGAACTTTTGTAACTACTAACTAACTTAATAACTAACCATCGCGCGTTTCCTCCCTAGATTATGTTGGAAGACACGATATTAGGCCCCTTCTTCTGTCTCTAACCTGGCCTCGTAAAATTTTGAAGCTTCCGACAGAGCCGACTTCCAATATTTGCATGTTTAATTTAAATCAATTGATTTATCTTGCCAGTTTTTCATTGATTTCCTATGTTCCTCTGTTGCGTTCAACACTCGTTTAATTTATTTTACTTACTGTTATATTTCCAATCCAGGTAATATAAGTCAGATTGCTTCAGATGATCACCAATATACTATTCCGATAATAAAGTGTCGACCGACCCACTGTGTACGCGCCAGCTAATAAAAGAGAGAGTGAGAGAGATGGTGCTTACTCCTTTTACAGCCTGAATAAACTAACCATCCTCCCTTCGCTCGTACGTTACACGTTTGGAAACCACTTTAGCTATTTCTATCGCTTTAACAAAAGGCCTGCATTGATTAGTTATTTCTAATTGATCTAATCGGTAACCACAGCGTTATCAAAACTATTGCAAGATTCTATTAAATGGTTGGAAATCTCAGAAAAATTATTATTTTTCAAAGATTGTCTTTAGCTACTTGCAGGCTGCACTGTAAGCTGGAATTCTAGTTGCGGAGTTGCCTGGTCAACTCCCTGAGGAACAAACTCCTGCGGACGATATTGAGTCTGGGTTGCTGTACTCAATTAACTCCATTCCATATCCATGTTCATAATACTAATCTAGATTACTGCTGGGGTTAGTGTGCACGCCAACATTTCTCCGATTTTTTCTCGTGGAAGATATTTATTTCTTCAATTTTTTAAGGACTTGGTATAAATCGTTCATGTTTTTTTCTTCTTTAATCATAAGGTATAAATATAACATACTCTACCATATATTAATGTACCTTTTTGAGATGGCAAGATGATAATTACCGAGAATACAAAACATTTAAATCTTTTACGGCAAGGTCAGAGAGATTGTACTCGCGTGTGTTTTTATTAGCTCGACAAATTAGTCTCGTCATAAATTTACACGTTTTACAATTTTGACGCATTTTTTAATACAATTTCCCGTCCATGGGTAGTATTTGTTGTAGATATTTATTTAATCAATTTATTATCAGATTTTAAATGATATAGTGTGCTGAACACATTAGTTCATACACATTCTTATCATTGAAGTAAGTAGTTTTTCTTTGAAGAACTTTTAACAGGTAATCGACGATACTTTACAGCAGGGTTTGAGGATATATATCACGATATTTATGGCTTGATTTTTATTTTTGATATATATTCAAAAAAACTTTCTGCAGTCGTTACTAGATGGCGCTAGTTGTATTTAAAAAAAATGCTAAGATTGTTTTTTAGTTTAATTTGTTTCATATAATCCGTTTTTCATTTCACAAAGAAACAAACACCCAAACACTACATTAGAAAGAGCAAATTTTATAACTTATATATATAATAATTGCATATACTAGCTTTTTTCCGTATGCAATTCATTTATTTAATAAATAATAATTCATGTACAAAATAAAAAAAAATACATTTCCTAATTATTTCGAGCTTGCATCAATCGACGCGTGCAAAAAAAGGAGAAAAATATTTCGGTTATATGTGGTTATATATATATCCAATTTCGGTTTTTTTTTTTATCCAATTTTCCAATCCATGGAAAATTGGATAAAAATATCCATATATCCAATTTTTGATACCAGGGTGTTTTGGAAAACATTAATTACCTCGCAGGACTATATTCCTGCCTTGATTATGAGTCGAAAATGTTCAAGCTATCATGACCTAGTTCATGACTTCAATAGTTATGGAGATATGCGACATCAAAGTTTGCATTTTTTTGTCAATATTTCTGACTTATTTTTTGTAAAACGTTGGACTATCATTACAGTAACTTCATTACAGTAAAATTCAAACTTTGATGTCGCATATCTCATTAACTATTGATATTATGTCATAATAGCTTGAACATTTTCGACTCATAATCAAGGCAGGAATATAGCTCTGCAATGTTATTAATGTTTTACAAATAACCCTGTATATCGGATATATATCCAAAAATCAGATTTTTTGAATTTTTGTATAAAAATCGGATTTTTTCGAACCCTGCTTTACAGGTAGATTCCTGTCTAAATTACTAGTAGAAAATGTTCAAACAACAATGTCTTAATATAAATAGTGATGGATCCAATATTTATGATTTATCTTTTGTAAAAAATTGCACTGTCATGAAATTAACTTGTATCTAATATTGAAAATACACAACTCAAAAAATAAAAGGTCGAAAGAAGAGAGAAGTATATATATATTATATATATATATATATATATATACATACATTTCAAATTTCTCCAAGGTTTTAATTATTTAATTGGACCGTGAATGAATTTTTAATATTCAATAAAGTTACATTAGTATAACGATAGTCCTACGCTTTATAGAAAGCAAATCAGAAATATTGAAAAATAAATACAAACTTTGAAGTCGCTTACCTCGGTAACTATTGATATTAGGACTGCTTGAACATTTTCAACTCCCTTGTATGTAGGAATCTATCTGTAAAGAATTGTTGACTGACTCTGTTACACCCTGTATATTCTTCGTATGTAACAAGACTCGTGTGTACCTACATGGCAGATTTGATTGATGACACCCGAATGGACACTAAATAAATAAATATTAATTAATTAATTAATGTTTTTTTTCGCCCTGACTAAGGAGCGGTCGTTTCGAAGAATAAAACCGCATTATTTTTAGTTTAAGGCCCGAATACAATATACCTTTAAAGTGTAATTTGCAGTACAAATTTACAATTTTAAGGCGTACTTTAACCTTTACATCATTTATGTATTGCTTCTGTATTCAGGCCTAAGAGATTACATCACCCTGAGGAAATAAAATTTAGGTAGAAATTGGTGATTTATTATTATTTTTATTTTTTGTTGACCCTTATTAACGTAAAATTTTTGAAAAAACTCCTCCGCCGTGACTGACTTGCAACTTTCCCCGGTGCACGTTTTTTCGATACAGAAAAGAAGATCACGTACTCATTAGAAATGAAACATCTACGAACCTGGCCAGTAGCCCAATGGGTATGACGCTTGCTCTCACACCGAGGGTTCCGGGTTCGATTCCCGGTGAGGTCACAATTAATCTACGTGATTTACTCAAGCCTCGGTGTTTTGCGATGTGTTTCGCTTCTGTAGTTAGGCCTCTTGGCTTGTTGAAGAGTAATAAAAAAAAACTTTAATCTAGTAGCATATTCGATTTGGAAAAAACGACCGTTTTTTGCAAACGGTTTATCAGATTAAAAAATCAATATGCTACATTGTAGATATTTCATTTCTTAAATAGGTAAGTACATGCTTGTCTTTTCTCTCTCGAATAAAAGTGCCTCAGAGAAATTTGCAATGTCAGTCACGGAGGAGGAGTTTTACGGAAATAGATATAACGCGGCCTTTCATGTTTTTTTTTTTGCAAAAATTTTGCGATATAATAATAGTTTAATATGTATCCTAATATATTTTTAATATTTTTAATATTTAAGACATTAACTTTGTGGTAAGATATTATATCAGAATTTTAGTTAAATTACTATAAACCAATACTGGATTTTAGATTTGTGTGTGATTGTATGATTTGATTTATTATTAATGACTCTGTCTGAATATGTTGGTTTCAGAGATTACCAAGTGCATATCAATATATATATAGATATATATATATATAATAAAGAAACCCGTGTTTCCCTATCCGCCAAGTTTTCTACACAACCAGACACTACCACCCCCTGGTGGTTATGGTGGTAAATAGCCCTTGGTGTCACATCAAAAATGTGCCAGTTTGGTGGGGGTGGCTAAGCGTGGGTGGGAGTGGGTGACGAAAATGTGCTTTCTAGCACATTGTTTTGTTTTGGGAAGGCCGCAAATGTTTCAGATTGTTTCAAAATAGGCGCGCTGACTGTGTCAATGAGTCTAGAAGGTTCCGGAAAATCCTGCTCTAGAAAGTTCTCGAAGGAGGAGGTTCTAGAAAATTCCCGAAAGTTCTATAAGGTTTTAAATCGAGTGGCGGAATGTGTCGGTGTGTCTAGAAGGTTCCTGTACATTCGAATTTCTTGAAAGTTCTGGAAGGATAATGTTCTAGAAGGTTCGCGAAAGTTCGATTGACGATTCAAACAGTCTTCTAAAAATCTACGCGTGCGAAGACGCGCGGACACAGCTAGTAAAATGTTAAAATAATTAATGGCCTCATTGTAAAAAATCACCCGATTCGCAGCTAAATTTTATTCTCCCAGGGTGGTGGGTGACCCCTTCATTATTCCTGACCACAAAATTCCATCGATTGTTAAATCGACACCAAATTCCGGGAATCGACACCACTAAACGTTTGCCCCGGTGGATTCTAGTTTCGGTCGTTGATTATGGATGCATCGGAGTGTGGCGACTTATCGATCTTCAATGTCATCGCGGTGACCTGAGAGATGTGACTTGTCGGCCGGGTACATTCGCCTTGAATAAATCGAACTCATTTTTATCACCATTTTCACGTATGTTTTATTTGCATAAATCACAATAATAATAATTTCGTTGTCTGTCTGTCTGTTCGTAACTTCCTGTAACGTCCTTATCTTCTTTTATAAAAACTTTTTTAATTTTTACTCCCTTTATTTTAGCTCGCGGCGTCTGATTGATTGGTTGGTTGACGAAAAAATTTGGATCAAATTTTAACCCCTTTCCCGTGATCCAATCGAGCTGAAACTTTGCAAGCAGACTCGTGGCGACGATCAAAAAGATCTATCAAATTTTCGTTAAAAAAATAAGAATTATAGTATAATTTTGGATTTTTCAAATTTTTAATGTTTTTTTCATACAACTCAGTAAGTTATATGGAGATTCCGACGCATCTGGTAGTCACGGAACCTGATTATAGTATAATTTTGGATTTTTGTAAATTTTTTATTACTCCCTTTCGTAGCGTCGCCCGACCGAAGCCCAACGCGTAGGTTAAGCGCCAAACCAGTTTCCACTAGTAAATGAGAAAGGGAGTATAATAAAAACTTGGTTTTTATGGGTTAGTTTTTTTTCTTTTTTTATAAATAAATAAATACTTATTCTTTAGGAACCAACATGTAAAATTACCGTCCTTTTTGACGGGTTACTTGTCACAAAATCTGCGTCAGAAAATTTTGTAATACGTTCTCATTTCAATATTGTGTCTTCTTTTCACCTTTACCGAACCTTTTTGAAATCAACCTGTCCCCTGCACCTGCCATTGTGCTTTCCCGCCGTAGTCTGTTAAATTTTCGTACAAGTATATAATGCTAGTATTTTGTGTTAGAATTTAATGTGTTGATGTATATATTTGATATACTTTATTACAAGGTACTATTAATTCGCATTTATTTCCTTGTGATACTGCAAAAATATATTTTTTTAAACGTCATAAAATAGAAAATAAATTGCAGTTTAAAATGTATAAACAGTTTTTTAAACTCATATCATCGCCTTTGATAAAATATGCGTCTTGAGATAACGGCGATTACATTTTCCTGTTCTTGTAATTCAAAAAGTATTATAAGCATTAAGCGCTTGTTCAGACACAGCGGGAACCGTTCAGTTTCAGAATCGCGTTTCAAAACACGCGATTTGTGTCATCTGTTCACACAGCCGCGGTTAATAAGCGATTTGTGCGCGCGAAAATAAACGTCAGTTTGACAGTTCTGGTGCCGTTCTCCATCTTTGAATATCAGAGATACATTCGCTCATTACTTTGTTAAAGACCGTCGTATTCCATGGCAAGACAAATAAATATCATTCTGTCAATTCATTTTTGGTGAATAAATACCTACTTCTCTAAAATACTCTTTTTTTCCACCATTTCCAAATATCTCCACCAACTCCTGCCAAGCTTGGTTCTTGGCATATTTGAGTAATCCTCACACTATTACAGGTCTTTTCTCCACTTCATCAATAAAAAATTCAGTGTCAAAGCGATCCATAACCATAGAAAAGAGAATATAATCCACGCGTGCTCCTGTTGTGACATGGAACCGTGCGGTGCCCGCAACGCGACTGAACGCTCTCGTAAGGCCCCATAGTAATAGGATCGTGCGGGTCTATTTTCTAGCGGTTGGGTTGCGGGCACCGCAGCGGTTGACTAACCGCACGGTTGTGTCTGAACGATCACATACAAACCTAGGTAAATGAGACCCGCACGGATCTCATACGATTCTGAAACGGCACGGTTCCCGCTGTGTCTGAACAAGCGCTAAAAGTGATACTTTGGCGTATCAACGTGATAAAATATCATTATTGTTTTCATATTTCTTTTAATAAAACATTCACATTTTAAAAGGGATATTTCTGCACACAATTTAATGAACAATGCATATGATTCAGATTTCATTGTAAAACATTTATGTAATGTCACACAAATATGGTCTTTTGGTACGTGCAGAAATAAACGATATACAAAAATGCGATATTCTTAACTCGAGTACGATTTTTTTGAAAAGGCGATAATAGTGTGGTGCACTCGGGTGCGAAATCTTAACATTGGATGAATTAAGAAAGGGGATTATGCAGGGTTCGAGGATATATATCCGCTGATATATATCATGATATATATCACGATATTTATGGCTCGATTTTTATTTTTGATAAATATCCAAGAAAACTTTCAGCAAATGTTAATAGATGGCGCTAGTTGTATTTTTAAAAATGCTTCAGGTTGTTTTTTTTAATATCTGCGGTCGTTACTAGATGGCGCTAGTTGTATTTTAAAAAGTGCTACGGTTATTTTTTAGTTTAATTTGTTACATATAATCCGTTTTTTATTTCACACAAAGAAACAAACACCCATAACACTACATTAGAAAGAGCAACTTTTATAACTTATATATAATAATTGCCTATACATATAAGCTTTTTTCATTATGCAATTCATTTATTTAATAAATTAATAATAATTCATAAACCTACATAATAAAAAAAAAAAATTCATAATTATTTCGAGTTTGTATCAATCGACGTGTGTAAAAAAGGAGAAAAAATGTTTGGATATATATCCAATTTTTGATATATATCGGATATATATCAAAAAATCGGATTTTTTTGATTTTTATTATAAAAATCGGATTTTTTAGAACCCTGGGATTATGGTAGATGGTGTCCTGAATGCTATTATGGTCATCAGAATTTGTAACATGAAGCAAGACTAGCGTCTCTCCATGGAGTTCTTATTACAACTCTTATGCGTGGAATTGAAAGCCTAGAGACATGCGGTCACTAAGGTGCATGTGCGGAAAATCTTTGGCCGATAGAGTGAGGAATTAACAAGTTAGAAGTGAATGTAATGCTGGCTGTGGCGAGGTTCGGTCATGTGGGACGTATGAGCGAGAAGGGGATGGTTAGGAAAATACGCTAGGCGAGTGTTGAAGGCAGCAGGAACAGAGGGCGTCCGCGAGAGACCTGGCACGATTAGATGCTGCAACTAATATCGAAAGAAGGCCTTGTTAAAAGCTTCAAAAATCGTAGAGCGTGCGTGAGAAGATGTATGAATGTGGACGAAGCAAAAGTGTGCCAAGATAGAAGAATTTGGCGCTCCTCTATCCTTGCGGAGAATCGGTAAAATGGTTAGTTAGTAATTCAGATAATAAAGGAGATTTTATGAAAATAACGACAATTTTACTTACTTACTTACCATCACGCCGTTTCCCCGTGGGGGTAGGCAGAGAGGATAGAGCGCCACACTCTTCTGTCCTGACATACAACTTGCCTCATCCACATTCATACACCTTCGCATGCAAGCACGCCGGTTGTTGAGGCTTCTAACGGGACCGTCTTCCAGTATCTGGTTGATCTGGTCATGCCACGTCTTCCGCGGTCGCCCTCTCTTTCTGGCGCCATCAACACTTGCATTATTATGTACCTTTCTTACCATTCTTTCCTCGTTCATTCGTTCAACACGCCCAAACCATCTGAGCGACCCTTTTTTCTTCTTCTTCTTCATGTGCCCTGTCGGGTCCCCCCGACGTCGGCGATCATCTGGGAGAAAGTTTCCCTGTCCAGGGCAGTGCGGAACAACTCTTCCACGCTTATTATCCCGGTCCACGCTCGGATGTTTCCAAGCCAGGAATGCCGCCTCCTTCCGACCCCTCTGCGACCCTGAATCTTCCCCTTCATGACGAGCTGAAGGATGGAGTATTTTTCGCCTCTCATTATATGACCAAAATATGAAATTTTACGGAGCTTTACTATGTTAAGTAACTGTCTGTTTGTATTTGCTCTACGTAAAACTTCAACATTACTAGTCTTGTCATGACCCTTTTCTAATTCTATTAATTATGCTAAGATCAGCTTTACATTAATTCCTAATATCTGCATTCTTTAACAATTTTAAAGATCCATTATATTATCTAAACACTTGAAGATGTGTATACCAGGAGCGCAGCTTCTGCTACCGTGCAAATATTAATTTTCAGAACAAAAGCCGTCATCTGTCAAATGTCGAAGCATATTTGTATCGCTATGGCGGCAATTATGATTGATTAAATCTACGTAGTTTCGTTACAATTGACAATTCATGTAATAGAATGACAATGAAACGGAATTACAATGAAACAGAATTACAATGAAACAGAATTACAATGAAACCTGGCTGTTGGGATATCGCGCACGGTTGGTGGTATTTGAGAATAGGTGTGTGTGTGTGACATTTTTGTCCTTTGCAGCATTTCACATGTTTTTGCACATGGACTGCTTTAATGTCGTCCATTTCTGTGAGGGATCCGTTTTACCAAGGTCACGAAGTTCGTAGACTTGTGTGCAAACAGTAATGTACTGGTATCGTACGAAGGAAAAATACGTAAATAATTCATGCAATGCATCAAATCACCCTTGGGTGTGTGGTGTGGGTGTTCCACCAATACGTGGAATATTCTAGTTCGAAAAATATATTAAATTCTGTTAAATAAATAAAAAAAATAATTAAGAAACATTGTAGATGTCTAAAGAAACGAAGCTATTTATATCGGAATTATCATTCCGAAAGAAAGAAGATCGCAAACTTCTATGATGTCCAGTGGGATGAAATCATATATAAAACTTTTAATTTAATTTACTTTATATCTTATGCTGTATATTTTTTTATTTTATTTATAAAATCCTTGTTGTACAATTTATTTTATACATGAATATGTGGATCATAATAATTTATTTTATTTTATTTACAATATTACTTATCTAAATACACATATTTTAATTATATTTTGTGGCGTAACCTGTGTTAACACTAGGCGTAGCCTGTGTTGAGTAGCTAATTGAATACGTGTTATTTGTTTTGTCAACATTAATGTAGGACAAGTTTGTATAAGTAATATAATGAATATATTGGTGGGCGGAAGAAAAAAACAAAGTGTATAGTCTAGTAAAAAATAAAGTATGAAGTATTATAAATCTAGTAAAACAGAGTAAGAAGTATGGAAGTGGTGTTAACTTAGGGTTATTTCGGAAGTTTATTATGCATTTGATGTAGAAAGGAAGTGTATTATTATTATCTTTGTTATTTACGTAATAAGTTTTTTATTGTCAGTCAAGAATTTTTTTTTATGTACTATTAATAAATAGCTTATCAATTTCTTTTCTGCCTTTTAATTGTAGCCAGTTTGTGATTTTTAATTTTATTTTTTATTTCGGATAGGTTTTAATAAGTGGAATTTTTTAATGTTGTTTTATAATTTAGGTGCTAAGTATGCATAATTGTTTTGTCCATGTGTTGTCTTTGGTCTCGGTATTTCGTCTAGGTCGAGTGCTCTGTCTATTATATTAGGATTTATTAGAATAGGACAGATATATTTGGAAATATCAAAATAATTGTATTACCTACTTTAAGAATAAAAAAAATTATAAAAAAGACTTGTCTTGCATGCATACTTTCTCATACAGATGGTTTCATCTTAGTGAGACATCTATAATTTATCTTAATTAATGATGATCCTTCTGGGGACAAAATACAGTTATTATGTTCTTAAAATTTTGTAGCTTTTCGAATGTCGGGAAACGATTCCATAGTCTTCTGTCGGGCATACTACCATTACACTGCTGACAAATACAATCAAGGCGTGAAAATAGTTTACAAATATCTTAAGCACTTCATTAAAACTGACCTATTATAAAATTTACTAATCTAATAATAACAGTCTAATTTTGGCATTTTGTCGAAGTTACAGATAAAATGAAACTAACAGCTATGGGCTATTTCAGTGCGGATATCGATCAGCGATAAAGTACCTACCTACCGATGATATTGATCAGAGCGATGTATGTGATCAGAATCAAACATAATAATTTCGTTGTTTGTCCGTCCGTACCTTCGTGTAATGTCCGTAATTTCGTTCGAATTCACGGCTAAAAAAACAAATTAAACGGTCGGAGATGGGGCTTGAACCCCGGGCCAGCAAACCCGAACCGGCCGCTTATCGCATGTTGCTACCGCCGCCTTTTCGTGGACCGCCAAGAGATGCTATAAATAATGCAAGTCTTTGCTAGGGCTTAGCAATCTAGGGCTATAATTATTATGTTTTTTTTTTAAATATACAGAATGTATTTATCATCCAAAGTAAATTATTCCTTTCTTAAAAATTTTACGAATATATTCGAATATTCAAATATATAATAATCAACTATTCGATATTCGAATAGCTGGAATCACGAATATTCGGAGGCTCTAGATGTAATCGCTCAGCCACGTAATTGATTACAAAAGCGTCGCACGGAACCGCCTTGGAACTGATCGATACTATTTGACGACTGTGTTAGTGTGCAGGCTGCAGATTGTACGGCCTTAAGGTCGATGTTATCGTTAGCGATATTTACATCACTATTAATATCACACGATGAAGGTTTTTCCTCTGACCTAGGGCTGGCGCGACGCCTTTTGCCTTTCAACTTAGGAATTAATATCAATTAATCCTTTATATAATTTCACCTAACGACATAACTACAAAGAAAATAGATAGACGAATAGGAAATGCGTGGAAGCAATATTGGAGTCTAAAGGAAATCATGAAGAACAGAGATATGAGCATAGACATCAAAAGCAAATTCTTCGATACCTGCATTCGGCCTGTCCTAACTTACGGCTGTCAAACCTGGGCGATTACTAAAGCCCACGAAAGAAAGCTAGAATCTTACCAAAATGCTATGGAGAGAAGTATTTTGGGGAAAAAATAAGGAATTCAATAATCAAAGAACAAACAAAAACGAAGAATGTTAAAGTATCCATCAGAAGGCTTAAATGGAAATGGACTGAACATACAATCAGGGAAGAGAGAAATGGTCAAAAAAATAATGTATTAGTTCATAAGAGACTAGAAAAGGAAACGAGGCAGGCCTTCTAGAAGATGGGTGGATGAGATCAAGGCTACAGCAGGTGGCGCGTGGACCAGAATAGCAAAAGATAGGGAGGAATGGAGGAAATTGGAGGAGGCCTTTGCCAAAAGGCATATAGGCGGAACTGCCATGGTGTGACATCCTAACTTGTCACAAATATGTTGATGTCTGAATAAAGGCTATTATTATTATTATTATAGTTTGAATAGTTTCTTGAATGATTACATAATTGAATAACTGTTAACCATTGACCGAGTATAATGATAGGAATGCGCCCGAAAACTGGAATAGAAGAGTCAAAATTGGCTAAATATAAATCTCGAACATTAGATATGCAGACACATTCGAGGAGGAAAGTAAGACAACGTGTGAAATACTAGTACGCAATGAATGTTTGGAACAGGAAGATGACTTTGTGTACTTGGGATGTATGTTCGATAGAATAGGGAATTCTGAGAAAGATATCGAGAGAAGAGTGACTGCGGGGAATAGGGTGAACGGTGCTTTGAATGCAATAATTTTTAATAGAAATATGTCTATCGAGGCAAAACTAGCGATACATAATGGGGTTCTGGTACCGACACTGATGTATGGAAGTGAAGCCTGGAGCTGGCAGAAGAGGAACGAAAGTAGATTGAATGCAGTGGAGATGAAATCCCTTAGACGTATGTGTGGCAAATCCATGAATGATAGAGTAAAGAATTAAGATATTAAGAATGAATGTAAAGCGGATCGTAGCATAATTCATAGAATTAAAGTAGGGTCGCTCAGGTGGTTTGGGCATGTTGAGCGAATGAATGAGGAAAGAATGGTAAGAAAGATATATAATGCAATTGTTGACGGCGCCAGAAAGAGAGGGCGACCGCGGAAGACGTGGCATGACCAGATTAACCAGATACTGGACGATGGTCCCGTTAGAAGCCTCAACAACCGTCGAGCTTGCATGCGAAGATGTATGTAGTATGGCGGTCTATCCTCTCTGCCTACCCCCACGGGGAAACGGCGTGATGGTAAGTTAGTTAGTTAGACACGTTAATTGTCCGATAAAAATTGACAAAGAAAACCAAACACCAGAATTGCCAAGATGAATAGGAAACATATTTTCGGAATTAAAGAGATCCCAATTGGCTTATAAAGAAAAGTCTTCTAATCGTGTATACTGCCAGTGATTAAGTATGGAGTGGAGATGACGACCCGACAATGCAAAGTATAGAAAAGCTCAAATGCTCGCAACGATCCATGGACAGATCCATGCTTGGTATAAGCCTAAGAGATAGCGCAGTACTAGAGTAGTGGATATCATAGATCGTGTAGCGAAGCTAAAATGGCAATGGACAGTTCATGTTACAAGGCAGGATGCCGCAAGATGGACTCCCAGAGTTCTGAAGTGGAGACATTGGGAGAATAAAAGAGGCATTGGAAGAATAAAAGAGACATTGGAAGACCTCAAAAGAGATGGGTCGACGATATAGCCGCTGTGAAATGGATACAAGAAGGTTATGGAACCATATATGTACCATAGAATGTACGTATATACCCAGCAGTGGGAAGATGAAGGCTGGAGAAGATGAAGTCAATCGGAAGAACTTCTTATAGTGCTATGGCCACTGTAAGAATGCGGTTGAACTAATCTGCGCACAAACGTATTTGTAGAGAGGACGTGACCTAATCCAATGTGCGGCTAATTAGCTTATGGGTGCCGCCTTAAGTTTGACGAATTATTTTCGTGGCTGCAATGTCAGCCGCATTTTTACAGTGGTCCTGCTCTAACAAACTTGATTTAACTCACTACTTACTTCCTTAGCATGCCATTTGTTTTAGGTTTATCTATTATAATACTTAAAACAAAATAGACTGAACACTTATGAATGTATTTAAAATTGCATTTTCACATTAAAATGTGATGTGTAAATGTGTAATAAAACAAAAATAAAGTTCTGAAATAAATACGCAATAATATTACCTGCTTAAATTGTATTTCTGTTTTACTATGTTAGAATTTGTTTCTCCGCGCTTTTAAATTCCAGCATTTATTTGAGAAAATACCATCAGATCAAATGATTACTATACAAATATCTTATAATGTCCCTAATCAAACAGAATTGATCGAATCAAACCGAACATTCATATAATTTGCTTGTTCACGCGATCAGTATTGCAAGCTTTTGCTATTTATTTTCAAGGCTGCAGACGGAATTAGCAACAATTATTACAAGCGCAATCACAAATTACTTCCGCGCGAGCTTTGTAGTACTGTGCGATCTTTTACGTTGGATTAGTTAGTACCTATTACTTAATCACTCGGAAGTGGCATTGGAGGGTAATCTATTTCTGCAGGTGTACCTCAGGGATCGCACTTTGGACCACTATCCTTTAGTGACGTAGTTCATACCATTATCATCGTCTTCAGCCATTGCGGAATTTCCATCTACTGCTGGATGAAGATCCCACTCACTGGGTAAATTATCTTCTATAGTTAGTATAGTATATATGAAAGTTTAGCTCATCTCATGAGCTCATATCTCAGATACGTGATTTTACTTCAATAGTGTATTAGACGTTCGTCAATAGTTCAGGATCTATTATCTTCCGTATCTGATTTACCTGGTATTTACCAATATTTCGCGAACGTCCTCTATTTCTGGTACCATCAACTCCCGCGTCATTATATTTCTTGTGCCTTCACAACTCGTATTTAAATGAGAACATATTAGAAATGACAGTGAAAATACTTAACAATTACCAGTGTCAATAAATTCATGGCAAGGCATGAATATTTAATGTATTTTATCATCATTTAATTTTTTTTTTTCAAATGTACTTAATTTCGTACGTATGTTGAGTTATATTTTTTTGACAAGACTATACTTTCGCGAGGTGAAGCGTTTCTCATCAGCAGTTGTAAATGACAGTTAAATTAAATGTCGCTAGGTGACGACCTAGTGGGGCGAGACGTGGGAGGGGATAGCGGTTTTTGCTATTGAGAATATGGAAAGTAGGGGTGGAGCACTAGGGGATGTAATTTATGGCTATGGAAATAATGATTCATTTCAGTTATGTGATTAGGAAATTCCGAGAAGTTATTATTAATGGTATACTCAGTTTGACGTCATGCATGTTTATACAGGGTGTATGAGTCTAAAATGTTGAAGCCACCACGACCTAATATCAATAGTTATGGAGATATGCAATATCAAAGTTTGCATTCTTTTTTTTTCAAAATTTCTGAATTATTTTTCGCAACTAACTTTTTTCAATTTTTGCAAGGTTTTTATCATTTTATTCGTCTTGTATTAAAGCAAAATATATAAGCAAATATTCAAGGACACATTCATATTTGTGAAGTTGCAATTTTTCAGAACAAAGTTCTGTGAAATATTTAAAACCAAATTAATTAATCAATTAGAAAGACATACAGCAAAATCTAATTCACGAAAAAATATTAGGTTTCTACTGGGATTCGAACCCAGGTCACCTCCTTTCCGGGGCCGGTGCTCTGACCACTAAAAAAAAAATTAATAAAAATAAGAACTACATATAAGGTCCATATATTCACGGAAACATAGAGGGTTGCTATAGCTTAGTGGTCAGAGCACCGGCCCCGGAAAGGAGGTGACCTGGGTTCGAGTCCCAGTAGTAACCTAATATTTTTTCGTGAATTAGATTTTTCTGTATGTCTTTTAATTGATTAATTAATATGGTTTTAAAAAATGCAAAGATTGATATAGCACATCTCCATTACTATTGATATTAGGTCATGGTTGCTTTAACATTTTAGACTCATAGCATGCATAGTCATGAATCTACCTGCCAAGTTCCTGCTGCCAGCTCTGGCACACCCGTATATATCTAACCATTTCGCGCGACATTGTGAAAAATGGCGCGATTTCCGAACGCCCGCCTCCCCCAGCGCGCTAATATCTTAAGCCATGTATTCACTAGGGGACAAATCGCGAAACATTCCGCGCGGCATGCCGCATCAACATTTACGCTCATGTTTCGGGGACAATGACGCGGTCATTTGACGTGTACACACCGGGACTCGCATATCACTTGTCGCCCGATGAGGTTATGTTGACGAAATTATTTACTGCAAAGAGAAAGAAGGATGGATATTCTATGCGATCTTCGAATGTCTGACGGATCTTTTGTCAATTTCACTCGAATGACAACGACTGATTTTGACAATTTATTACAAATAATCGGGCCTTCCATAGCCAAGCAAGACAATATTAAGGAACGCTGTTGGCCCTCACTTCATTTTATTTTTATATTCACGGTTTGAAGCGTCCCACAAAATTGTGCGGCTATGACAATAATTTCGTTTCCCCACAAACGTCAGTTTATAGATACAACGCATGCGCATTCACTTGTAAACATACCGCGTGAGCTCGCTCGAGTACCGTGCGCATGGCAACGTTTCCGCGGCACGTAGGAATGTCCCGCTATGTTGTGCGTGACGTCGCGGAACAGTGCGCGACGTTGCAACGTCACGTAGACTCTATGCCGCGCGTGATGTTGAGAGATAATTTGTCCCCTAGTGAATACATGGCTTGAATCAGCCCCATGAATATGCAAGCGGCTCTTTAGGCGGGTGAAGGAGGCTTTGCATTTTTTACGCGGCGAGAAACTGCGCCCTGTCGCGTGTCTAACGGCGTCTCGAGTGGACCTGATGCGACTTGCGATGTGAACAAACACACATTTTCTCGGCTTCTCTTTAAACGGCAAAATATGGATCGCGGATGTTATCCTATACAACGGCGATGTTCGTGAATACATGTGATGTCTACTTGCATTGTACTATACAATAAGATAAGATAAAACTGTTTTGCATGAGAGGTGAACTACAACAACAATGATATGATGAAACGACACACACATGTTATAAATAAATTGCCGTTCTAGATAACATTTTTTTATGTTGTGCTGTGTCACTACTGTGTTAAAGTAGCCAGTTTTTATTTGGACTGAGATTTCAGTCTTTTTTTTCATACGCATACAAAATTTAAAAAAAAGAATGTTTTTAGTTTTGGATAACCTCACAAATATCTGGTACTAATACCGAAGCATAACCGGTAGTGATGGTCAGAACCGGTTATACAAAAACTTTTATTTTAAATTGGTTAAATGAAATCGTTATTTATACCGGTTACACAGTAACCGTTATTTGAAATTTGTATCTCTATGAACTATTTTTTTGGAAAATCAAAGAAAACAGTTTCACGTTCTATTTATAACTCGAATAAGCTGATTTGAAACAATTTATAACTTCAGATTTATACTTGATATGATAGTTAACGAATATTAAAAATATTAGAATGAGCTTAGAGGATATATAGACATTCAAACATAAAAAAATGGTAGTTGAGTATATTTTTATTCAATTCAATTCAATTTTAATTTATTACATAATATGTACATTACAAACTTTATGTTTAATGCATATATTCAAGTAACAATTGTACCGATGGTTGCCTATCGAAAAAATGATGATTGCCTATTAAAATCATGCACCGATACAATCAGATACATATGTCGGTTGTTTTGACCACCGTTAATAAATAATCAGTGTTTATGATGTATGCTCCATATACCGTGGACAGCCCGCGGAATGAATGCCTGGATCATAGAATTAAACTTCGAACGTACCTATATCCTCAACTGTACCGCTCTGAATACCTACTCAGATATTTTGGCCACCTTACCAGTTATGAGGGTACCACGAATTGGTGAATGGAAAAATATCTCAGGGAAAGTCTCCAACTCGAAAGACCGACTTGGTTAAAACTTCGATGCGTAGCTAACTCCAGGTATGCACAAGAAATGCCAAAGACCGAAAATCCCAATAAAACGAAGCAATGATTTTTAGGTTACGAGTGAATAAAAATGGTTTAAAATACTCTTTTTTTATTAAAATGTTTATATTATAAGAGACAAAAGCCCAATTTTGTTCTTAATATTTAATGGAAAAACCATGTAAATCTTCGTATTCTTATATCCTATGTATGAACAATACATGTACCGAAATTCCATTTCACATTGGGGTCTATTTTTGTACAGGTCGATTTTTTATTCATGGTGCTGTACCGTCGGCTACTAACGAATCTGTTGCTGGTATGATTTTTTCATTCGTACAATATAAGTAATACATACATTTGTTTAATATTTTATCATTTTATGGATAAGGAATGAACAATAATATTAATCACATTTTAATAATAAATAGCTGTGCCCGCGCGGCTTCGCACGCGTTGATTTTTAGTACACTGTTTGGATCGTCATAGAACTTTCGCGAACTTTCTAGAACACTCTCCTTCCACAACTTTCAAGAAATTTATCGAATGTACAGTAACTTTCTAGACACACCGACACTTTCCGCCACTCAGTTTAGAACCTTATAGAACATTCGGGAATTTTCTCCTTCCAGAACTTTCTAGAGCAGGTTTTTCCGGAACCTTCTAGACTCACCGGACACGGTCGGCGCGCCTATTTTGAAACAATCTGAAGCATTTGTGGCCTTCCCATAATAAAACAATGTGCTAGAAAGCACATTTTTGTCACCCACTCCCACCCACGCACAGCCACCCCCACCAAACTCGCATATTTTAGATGTGAGGGTGGGTGTGGGTTTCTTTATATATATATATATATATATATGCCCTTCCTTCGCTGAAACAAGTAGGTGAAGAGAATAAATTTTGGTCAAAAGTGAAGAGTATATTTCATAATGTTAATATTATTTAAAAAAAAATTAATAATAATTATTATCAATGTGAAAAATAAATTTATATGAAATTTAAAACAACAACACACTGCGCGCGGTGTACATAACCCATAGCATGCGTCGACTGGCGTCAAGCGCGTTGTCGCGTTACTCAGCGGTCACATTACTTTGTCTCTTTCTCACATACATTGACGTGTATCGGTATACAGCGCGTTTTTGAAGAGCCATCACCAAAAAAATCGATCTGTAGCTACGCCGCTGCTCGGGTTGGCCCCATAATAGGATAATTTTTCTGTTTGTGGCCACTTTCCAATTGGTGTTGAGTGTATTGTATAATTTCGGGGCTGACAAATTTAATGTAGAAGCGTTGATAGAAAGTACTTGGCTATCAGTAGAGTGGAGTTATTCACTCGCTGCCTTGCCTTGTAATGTGATTTATCGGTGGGTGATGTCTCTTCGTGTGGGTGGTAAATGAAGTGATCATTTGGACAGCGCGCCATGTGACCAAGCGACATTTCAGCATTTACATACAATTGAATAGTAGCACATTGATGTAATCATATTCGCTATACCGCCTGTACTGTTACGGCAATTCAACCACGGTAACATATTGAATATTTATGACTGTCATTACATATTAAATCAGCTTTGTTAGCCCGCTGCTTTATAAAACAGGATTTGATTATTCAGCGGGTTCCCCAGTAATATCTGCCTTATAAAATTTCGTGACATCTTTATTCAACGTCGCGTTTTAGGCCGGCCGCACTTTGGATACGAATTATTACGTATTCGTACGATTATTTTCGTACGTATGGAGCGCGCACATCGATTGCGTGTGTCAAATGAATAATCTGTATCTTCTGGAAAATTCTCTTATGGCAGACTTAAATAATGACAAATTTCATGACTATCTATCTAATAGATTCACAAATGCTGGGGAGAGCCGAAATGCAACGAGAGCTAATAACATCGGAGAAATATTTAAAAGTTTTTTTGTTCAAAGTACATAATTATACCTCACCTTCATTAAACCAAATTATTTAACATACAGGTATTTTTTAGTTCTTTAGAGATTCTCCGCCATGATCTTCGCTGATGGTCACGTAGTTGAATCACTTTGGTCCCTCAAACATATGTGGTCACGTGTCAAATTGACAAAATTTTCAATATCCATCGTACGAAATCGCAAAAATTTCCGAACAAATCCGGATCGTGTCGGACGTCGCATCTATACGTGCGTACACGCACTACTAAATCGTGTACAGTGTGCGATGTTCAATACTACTTCGAAGGTCAGGAATGTACTTGCGTATTCGTACGTATATCTACTACTCAATTTCGTACGAAAACGCATCCAGTGTGCGGCCGGCGTTATTTTCACACTTGTCGGTATCGAAATCGATACTAGGTACTTCAAAACCTTTGTGAAATAAAAAAGGACGTGCCAGTGAGTTTTTATGTTCAAATTTTGCACAATTGCGGTCTAGGACCTTCGAATAAATATAGTCACGCTTCCGCTACCTGAACCGAATTCCGTTGCAGTTTAGGGCCTGCGCAAAACATACTTACCCCATTGACGTATTGTAATATAGACATGGTGTTCCCATACTAGCCGGCTTTCATATATAGCAAATATTGCATTGAAAGAGACAAGAAATCACATAATCAAGTGATCACGTAAAAATCAGGTAATTTGAAGTCACGGTGACCAAAATAACATACTCATTCTTACAATAGTGTACGATACTCTGTTCCTTTTTCCGCGTAGCGTCGCGCCCGATCACAAAGAAGGTCCGTTAGATATGCAAGTAAGGCAATTACCTTACTTTAGAGTTGCCAAGATTTCGCGCTTGTAACGTATCTACAGTTTATTACATCATTGCTTACCCCTAACCCCGCCTGTCCACCCCGCCTCTTTCCTTAGATAAAACTGTTTAAATTACTTTCTTAACGGCTGTAAAAAGTTCTGCCTTTTTAAACCGTGAAAAAAATGTTTGTTTTTTTTAAACAAAAGCCATTGTTTATCGTAATCATAAATCCCGCGTTTCCAGTTTCGAACCGCGATTAGAAGCGTTGATTAGATACGGCGGAGCTGATAGCGTCCGATTGAGAAACGGGCCGACCGCCTATACCTTCCACGAAAATAGCCTCTCCTTTAATTTCTTTGCTCTGTGCCTGAACAGTGACGGCGGCTCTTGGAAGAGTCCAAGGGACGTGTCTCAAATTAAAAAAAAATAT